>QLNU02015359.1:4332009-4342597 GCA_006491805.2 Dysdera silvatica | reverse complement strand
GAAACTGCTGGGGAAATTGGTGGTGTAACCTGTAAAAAGCACAATAGCAAATTATCTGAGAAGACGAAACAGCTCATGAAAAGGCGAAGAGATATGAAGGTGGACAATCGAAATACCAGTTCCAGGATTGAGTACATAGAACTTTGTAAAACTCTGCGCAAAAGCATGAAAGAAGACATAAGAAAATTCAACTGTGAGTTAGTAAGGAAGGCCATTGAAAATAACAAGAGCCTTAGGGTTGTTAAAGGAAGTTTATCTGTTGGGAAGAAACACATCATTGCATTAAAAGGAGAGGATGGCACCGTAACAAGAAATAGGGAAGAAATACTTAGAAGAGTTGAAGAATTCTACAAAAATCTATACGAAAGTAACAGTGAATTAAACGAAGACATTGAAATAGTCGAAGGAACAGCTCCTAAAATCTTAAAAGAAGAAGTTTCATTTGCAATAAAAAATATGAAGAAAGGAAGAGCCCCTGGTGATGATGGTATTACATTAGATATCCTAAAAGAAGCTGGAGAATATGTAGAAGACATACTTGCAAAATTCTTTACCAAATGTCTTAACAGCGGTAACATACCAAACCAATGGGATTCTGCAACAGTAATTCTTTTGCATAAAAAAGGTGATAAAGAGGATTTGAAAAATTACCGACCAATTAGCTTGTTACCTGCTATTTATAAAATCTTCACAAAAGTGCTAACACATCGCCTGCAGAAAAAATTAGATGCAGCTCAACCAAGAGAACAAGCTGGATTTCGAAGTGGATTCAGTACAGTGGACCATATTCAAGTATTAAGAGAATTAATTGAAAGAACACATGAATATGAACTTCCATTGTGTGTTGCATTTATTGACTATGAGAAGGCCTTTGACTCTATTAAAACATCAGCAGTCATCAACTCTTTAAGATCAACAGACATTGAGGATGTGTACATTGACATGGTGAAACGTGTGTATAAAAATGCAAGTGCAAAATTTCGGTTACATAAAGATACCAAAACTATCAAACTTGGCAAAGGGGTGAGGCAGGGAGATACCATTTCTCCAAAACTTTTTACTTCAGCTTTACAGATGATTTTTCAGCAGATAAATTGGAATAACAAGGGAATAAAAATAAATGGTGAATATTTAAATCATTTGCGGTTTGCTGATGACATTGTTATTTTTTCAACGAACCCATCAGAACTCCAAGACATGGTACAGGAGCTCTCAACTAGAAGTAAAGAAGTTGGACTCAAGATGAACCTACAAAAAACTAAGATCATGTTCAATAATTTCGTAGAGGAAACAAAAATACAAGTTGACAACAACACTGGCTAAAATTGCTGATTTACATATTTACCTTGGCCAGCTGATTTCAATGGATGGCAAGATTACGAAGAACTCAACAGACGATAAACTTGGGCTGGAGTGCATTGAAGAACAGTTTTATCCTGAAGGGGAAATTGCCTTTATGTCTAAAAAGAAAAGTCTTCAACCAGTGTGTATTGCCAGTCCTCTCTTATGGATCAGAGACATGGAGTCTAACAGTTGGAGCAATACGAAAGTTACAGACAACGCAAAGGAGCATGGAGAGGTGCATGCTTGGAATAACTAGGAGAGATCGAAAAAGGAACACTTGGGTGAGAGAGCAAACTAGAGTAGAGGACATCATTGTTAAAGTAAAAGGGCTGAAATGGCGATGGGCTGGGCATATTGCAAGAAGAACTGATCAACGTTGGACAACAGAAATTCTGAACTGGATTCCAAGAGACCACCGAAGACCTAGAAAACGTCCTCAAACTAGATGGGTGGATGAAATAAGAAAACAGGTTGGGGTGACGTGGAAGCGAATTGCTCAGGATAGACTTGTGTGGAAAGCATTTGGAGAGACCTTCATCCAGCAGTGGATAGATAATGGTTGAATATGATGATGATATATATATATATATACATACAGGTTAAGAATTAAGGCGAATGCCTAGAGGTGAAATTAAAATCGTTCTCCTCCTCAGCTTTTTATAAGAAAAATGGCGTTTTTAAGAACAGAGTTTTCACCATTATAATTTCATTTGATTTCCCATTTTGCTTGTTTAATTATGAATGGCGAAACTACAGTTATGACAGTAGCATATAATCGTTATGGCACTTATTGTTGAAATAATACGATTTTTAATTATCTTTAATTTAATGAAGAACGTTCTGTACTTATATACGTAGAATGCATGAATAATATTAAATATTGATATATTTCGCTTTTTGTTTTGTGGCATTATTTAAGCGGGAATTTCTCGTGTTGGAATCTCTAAAGGGGGCCCCTGGCGGCCACCATGTACGCCATCCGCTTAATCCGCCACTGCATGTGGTCAGAACTAAACAATCATGTCACACGCCGAAAATACACAAATAAGCACACTTTTATGGATGCACTGTGCCGTTATTGGAAAAACATTCCTCAAGAGCGCATTTTCCATTTAATCGACACAATATCTAATAGATGCACGGCTGTTATTGATTCCAGTGGCTATCCAACCAAATATTAAACACAAGAGTGTTTTTTACTTTTAAGTTATCAGTGATGACAAAACTGCACTACACAAATAACATTTGCCAAATTACTTATGATACAAGAGATTTCGATTAAGTCTAATTTCTGTTATGTCAAACTTTGAAGTAAGTGCTGTTTTAAACATTTTAAATATATATCCATTTACTGTTCAGGTATTTTGTATTTATTTAGAATAAAACATGGAGGAAATAAAATAATTGAACAAAAACTGCTTGTCAAAATATCCATGAATGCTACTGTATATATATTAAATTTGTAGTGTAAGTACAGCAGGCTGTAGCGTGTATTTCGTTAACGTTTAAGGGTAATGCACTCCAATCGAAATTTGCATAATAATTTGAAATAATCTCTGTGGGCATAATTTAATATACAAGCTAGAACACACGGCTTTGTCTTTTGAGTTCAGAAATATTTCCTTCGGTCGTGACATTGATTTTCCAGAAATAAATTGCAAATTATACCCGTCACAGACAATTATCTTCTGGAAAAATGCAAGAAAATAATTTTATCGAGCCCAAAACACGTTGCCATCTCCTGGAAATAACTTAATTCAGAAAGATCACGATTGAGTATGAAATATATTTTGCAAAGTACATATCTTCATGAAATTATGAATTGTTCCTCAGAGCAGCCACTGCGAATTTCATGTTTTTCAATACAAAAGCATAAATAAATAAAAATACTTCATCAATTCATATAGTGTTTTACCTTTTCATTATTTGCTCTTCAGTTGATTCAATTTTAGCGTTTTAACTATTAAAGGATTTGGCAAGGAAAGAGTAAAATTTCGATAGAATATTCGTGCTTTTCATCAGTGCTATACAACTATCTAATTGTGCAAGCTGTATGTTGGCGTAATTGAAACGCATTTGATTATTTTGGCAATAACTATTTTGTTTCAGCAGTATTTTTTTGCCATTTTTTCTGCATATGCACGATCTAGGATTCGATCTCTTATTCAAAAAAAGTTCCTGAAAGGCACTCACAAAATTGTACGTTTTAACCCAAGGTTTCAGATGATTTTTTGCCAAAAAATCAAAACAAGTACATCATTTGTAGTTAATCTTTAAAAAGTATTTTTTACTAATTTTAAGTATAAAATATAGTTTTGATCTGATGCGAAAAAGGAAAGCTATACTCAATAATAACAAAATCATGAGAAGAACGTGTTAAAGATATTGAAGGAAATCGTATGAAATAACTAATAGCATTCATTTTTTACCCAACTTTGAAGCTAAATTTATTTTGTCTCCCATGCTGGCACAGTATATATATATATAAGTATTCGAATGCAATCGAAATTAATACCTGCCAATCTCCACTTCCAAATCTCGAGATAAAATTATTTTATCTCACAGGAGTTTGGAGAATCGCGGCCATGTACTGGCGAACGTGCTTAATATGTGCTCAGAAGTGTGCATAATATATACTTAGGAATCAAATAAGCCGTCTTTGTGTTTTAATCCAAATGATTGGGCGTTTGACCCAATGAAGAGAATTCTTGTCAAACTATTAATCAAATTGGTGTATATCAAAGACGAAACTCCCCAATTAAGGAAGAAGTTGTGGAAGATATAGTTATGAAAATTGTCGAAGTATGTCAAAGACGAAACTCCCCAATTAAGGAAGAAGTTGTGGAAGATATAGTTATGAAAATTGTTACTTAACGTTATATAACATCCTTTTTGAAGTTAGGTAAAAACTTCTTGACTATTGAGAATCGAAACAGAAAGCATAAAGTACCATACATTCTAATACGAGTTGGGTTAAACGCAGCCATATATTTTAGTACCACCTTTTCCCGAGATTTATTATTTCGGCGTAATATTTATCAATGTTGTAATTATTATTCCATAAGTTTAACAAATTCTTTTGATCAAGTTTGATTGAAATGATTACTTTTTGTAGTTCCGTCTCCACTCTTATGAGCAATGGCGACCAAAGCCTTCTATATTTCGATAATAAAGATCGTATAATTTCGTTAATGCTTTCCTTATATTTAATGTAATTCACAATGTCCTTCGAAGTACATCTAATTGATATTTTTCCCCAAAAACGTGCACACGTTATAGAAAATTCGCGTCAGAAAAGCCCCTCCTTTTGCCTGTAAATGTCACTCACCACAAATAACAACGTTGAGAAAAAATGCCTCGAGCAGAGTGGAGACCATTTTCCTGATGTGCTTTTAATGCTCGACTTTTTAACCTGTCCACCTAAATTCGAACACGTACCGAGCAATCAATGCTTATTAACTAAAGGAAGAAATGGCATTGTGAATGGCATGCCATCTACCAAAGTCCCAAGGCAATAACGCAATCGAAACGGAGAACTGATTCCTAAGCTCGTTAATCTCCGTCAGGATGTTCAACTCCATTCATTTCACAAATATCAGAAGCATTCATCCATTTGATTTTAAAGGTAATATTTATTCATCAGTTCAAACATTTCGAACCATTTTGGGACAATCTCGTAGAAAATTGCCCTCTCTTCTTTCGATAAGGCAGGGAGTGAAAAGAGCCCCGATTATATGCTTTGCGCCTCCACTGTTTTCTCTCTATTATCTGATGTGCATTCATATAATGGCATTAAACGAAACTAAATATCTCATTGATCAATATTTATAGATTAAAACTGAATTTTTATTGTAACCGAAGCTGAAGTTGAGTGGCATGGCTTTTGAAAATCTTTGCCGCAAATATGTAATTGAATTTTAATTCAAAGACTCATCAATGTATGCAAATGACACTTTTGTTCTTTTAACATTACACAATGCTTGTAGCTTTTAATTTATTTAAGCAATATATATATTCTGTCAAAAATTGTCACAGGCGCGCTATTCATATTGTAGCTTGCGTAAGTAAATTGGATTTTACATTAATTATATCCAGTGACGAACTAGTATGTTTAGTGAAATGGGGTTTATTATTCACTTCAGACAGCGAAAATGTAATGAGTGGTATATAACAGAGATGCTAAATGATTCGGAATTATGTGTATAATTTCGTTTATTTATATAAATCTACCAAACATTTCTGGTTACAATCAAATTGCTTAGCGTATGGGGATGAAAATGAAACAGAATTCAAGTGCATAATGGTTTGATGAAGATGTAAAGCTTCTTTAAGTTTTTTTTTCACCGGGCTTTCTACTTGAGTTGAACCCATTTCCTCACCCACAAAAATATATTAAATCCATATACATTAGTGCCGTCAAAGCTAACCTGAATGGTGGAAAAGGAAGTTCCCTCCCTCTAATTGTTTAACGCCCTGAAACAACGTGAGGCCTATACTTGGAATGAGTGTTCCAATGAGATTGTAAATTCAAATGAAGTTACAAAACTTAAAGTTTATAGGTAAACAATATTTTACTGCTGAGGTATTCACTTGAAGTGCGATTGCAATTCGACGTACGTTCAGAAGTGACATTTTTTATCGATGACTTGGGTATGTTCAAATGGAGAAGATGCGTGCAACAAAGGTCTAAACATCGTAAATGTGATTGAAGACATTTCCTTATCATTTCTGTCTTAAGTGCTTTTGCGAAAACTATCATTTACGAAAATACTACATTCATAAAGATACTTACATTTACGAAAATAATATATTTACAAAATTACGTTTGTAAAAACCGCCTCGTGTATTTATTCTAGAGTACGTTGTTCTATAAAAATTAATTTACTATTTAATATAGGGTAAATCCGGGTTACATGCCTCACTTTTTTTAAAATCGATATTCTGAGACCCATGGCGCACAAACATGAAATTTACTTAGTCATAATAATTAATACACTTTTAAAAAACATATATATTAGTAAAATATAATTTACAAAAAATTCAATAAGCCGCTGTAATTTATTTTTTAACACCCTTCGTTGCGGCATCTCTGCCGAGTGTGTCGGGTGTTATGCCGCACCATGAGGCTTGCCGCGCTTCGTATAGTAAATGAATTTACTTCCTATCAAATACGTTTCTTCAACAACTATGTTATGAAAAAATAGAATAACTGAAATTGCGATTTTATAAAACATAAAAATTGAATAAATTTAAAAAACATCTGCTGTTTTTATTTTGCACTCATTTTCAGAATCGGAACAAACATGGACAAAATAATGACATAAATGAATTACTTTTTTTTTCAAATAGGCTGGACTAATTTTTTAATCTATTCTCTCTCTCTCCCACAGTCGGCACAAAACTCATCGAAAATCGTACACTCTACATGAAGCAATCGCTTACATATAGCACAACGTAACCATTCGCATCTTCAGTTGTGTGATAATAATTTTCTTCATATTCATTGCATGTATTCACATCCAAAGTTTGTGATGACCCAGCTTCACGTTCCTCTCTTTTACTCATTTCATTAGGATTAACTCTGCCTTTCTCTAATGCAATGGAGTCAAACCCAGCGACATCATTAATTTCAGAACTAGTACTATGACTATTTGATTCATAATCTAACCACCTTCTTTAGTTATTTCTATTTCTTTCTTTTCCAACTTTCTTCTCCAATCTTTCTTTTAACGGTCTTCTGTTTTCTGCAATGGTTAAGACACGCGCCTATTTCTTCATTGCCTTTCCTTTTTTCTTTATTTAGTTTTGAAATTGGAGATATTGCATGCAAATATTTCGATGGAATTGTAATATTCTTTTCAGGCAAACCTTGGCTGGTGAACGGATGTGGATCCGCAAAATCTGGTGCTTTCGGTTCAAGTTCATGTTTATTCCATGGTTCCAGTATCAATAATGACGTAACAAAAAACGAATTTGTGAATTTGGCGGATTTTTTGAAAACTTTGATGATATTTTTATGTATTTGTAAGAAAAGAAAATTATAATTAAATTGGAGACATTTGACTAGGATTTGCGATTATATTTAACGGCATTTGGTGCAAAATTACGACAACTTGACGAAAAATTAAAATTAACATCCGAAAGAATACGCGCGGCATATGTCCCTGATTTTAACTGCGGCATGTATACCAATTTGTAAGGTATAGATGCTGCACCCCACGCCTTCCTGATCTTGAATTCAAACATGGCGAAATAAAAATAAGAACTCTTTATACTAAGGCTATGCTTCGCTCAAACAGGGAATCCACTGACATCGTTAAAGTCTTAGCTGTAATATACAAAATAGGATAGCACACGAAAATATTTCATAATAAACTCTGTAGCTCACCTTATATATTTGTTAATTTAAAAACAAAAAGGCACAGGAACACGATGTTTTTACCAAACACGCTTCAAATACTAAATGGCGCACATTTGGTATTTTTTGCAGTGTCATCCCACAGCCCGTTTCAAAACTAAAGGGGGTGCGCAATCTATATCGCATGTGGCATGTAACCCGGATTTACCCTATGTTCATTTATTTTAATTTATTTTAATGTATTTCCAATTTATACAAATTGGCGGTAGAATTGGTTAAAATATGCTTTGATTTCCTTACTTACTTTATTTATTAATATTTACTATTCATTATTTAAATATGTACTGGTCTAGTTAAATTGAACTATTACTTTTTTAATGACTGTTTTGACTGAAAAATAAATCGCATTTTATATCAAAGCTACCTTAATTATAAGCGCACATTAAATCTAATAGGGTAAAAATATATTTCTACTCGTAATACTTACAGCTTTATACAAAATCCATATTTGATCTATATGTAAACTGTCCATCAATAGTATTACTAATATCTACATTATTAGCTATTTGTCAATTATAAAATAAACTTACGAGGGAACCAACCACATGCCTCACGGGGATTGAAACCAAAGTTGGCGTTCCAAAGATCCCAAAATGTTATTAGACCTATGTCCAAGCTTTTTTCAGGATGTCCCTATATTTCGGAGATATGGTTCACCAAAATCCGGAAACAGCCATATTACAGACCTTGATATCTCATGATTCCATGGATGGATTTTAATGATCTGCGGATTTTAAAACAGGTTATCGAAAATTACTTGATACGTGTTCCAGCAATTTTCCAATGTAACTCAAAATTTTGAAATATTAACCTTCAAATCTTTCGGCAAAACAAAAAATAATCAACCGCTCTTTGGTGGTTTTCCACCAAAAGTCCGCATTGAAAACATAGGCTTCAACGCAGTTAGTTCGAGATAGGTTCGCTTGCTAGATATGTATTAACGTACAGAGCAGTTTTGCTGCCTGTAAATAAGAAATGAATTTAAAAGTTTAAAATAGTTATAAAGCATGTTATAATATTTTTTACTAATACATTTAAAATAAATCACGTAGGCTTTTCTGGCCGTTTAAGCGAGCATAATAATTGTTATTTTCCCCTCCGATAAATGAATTCAAAACAAGTTTAAAGAGAAAAATTGTTTGAAAATATAGCAAAACGAGTTGAGACGTATTTGAGCAATTATTATATTATGTACAGAAAGAAAACTGGTTTCGTTTGTTAGATTTCGTTATGTCAATTGCACTGCGGGGGCATTTGCAAGGGGTCACCTTCCTAAATATTATTAATATTAATTTTAAGATATGAAAGAAATTAATCATGCGTTCATCAATTTCAAAAATCAAATTAGATTTAAACCAATTACAATTTTTTATTAATTTGCTAATTTTGTTATTTCATAGTTAATAGGGCGTTGATGTACATGGGCATTTGAAGTTTGGACTTTTCAAGTACATACGTGTAAAATTTTCGTCATTTTCAGTAATTTGAAATTATGAATAGCAATATTAATCCCTTCACTGTTCTTCACTATTTTGAACACATTGTAAACTACGCGTATTCAATTTTTGAAAGTAATGCAAATGAAATCGTTCAAGAAGAAAAATGTTTAGATTTCGCGCTTTTTAAAAAATTTGAACTTTTAATTTCTTCTCTTAATTTTATTGAGGACGAGGAAATGGTTGAAGCAAAATTTGATATTGAGGACTCTGCTTTATATTCCGTAATTAATGGAAGTGAAAACCAAAGACTTGGATTTCAAGTAAGAATAATGTTTAGTACGAATACGAGCTTCAATTACCTATCGCAGTGGGCGAGTGTATCTCTGTATAAAATAAATTAAAAACCTCCCCTTCGTGCGGCGTGCATTGTTTCAATTAACCGAGTTGTGGGTTATTATAGGTAGATAATAAATAATAAATACACCATAAGTAAAATATCCCATTTTCAAACTATTAAAACTTAATATTTTCAATGCGGGATTTTGCTGAAAAACCACCAAACAGGGGTTGATTATTTTTCCGTTTTGTCGAAAGATTTGAAGGTTATAATATTTCAAAATTTTTAGTTTTACTGGAAAATTGCTGAAACACATATCAAGTGATTTTCAATAACCTCCTTTAAAAGCTTCAAAAACCTCCTTCCGCAGACCATTAAAATCCATCCACGGAATCACAAGATCTGGAAAATGGTCGTTTTCGGACTTGGGGGGCCATATCTCCGAAATATAGGGCCTTTCTGAAAAAAAACTTGGACATGAGTCTAACAACTTTTTGAGACCTTTCGAACGCACCGCACCTACTTTGGTTCCAATCCCCGTCATGCACGTTGAGGGTTTCCTCGTTAGTGTATAATAATCGTCAACTCCTCGCTAATTTATCATATGTTCCAATTTCATTTCAATTCATTCCGATTTCATATGTCTATTTTATATGATGAACTCATCGCAGCATTATAATTTACAGAACATATAATATAAAAGTTATTATTTATGCCACTGCTGAAATTTTGAAATATTTTTCAGAAATTCTTCCCATAGGAAGTTAAAGTGAATTCTTTTATATGCTTTCTAAAATTAATATTAAAAATACTTCAAACTACTAGTGACTAAATCATTTAAAAATATAGAATTATATGTGTTCACTAACTTTGAGCTTCAAACCCTTCTTATTCCGAATCTATGAGTTTGTTGGGAACCTTAATTTACAAATTTTGCAATAGCTGGAATGTAAGAACACTAAAACACGAAAATTGCTAAAAGCGAAAGAAATACCAAGAAAAAGATAGCATGTTTAGACTAAATCACAAAACGAAACTGTTAAGAAAAAA
>QLNU02015359.1:4321742-4331909 GCA_006491805.2 Dysdera silvatica | reverse complement strand
TATAAACGAAGTTGTTAAATAATTTTTAACTTAATTTTTAACAATGCGAACACAATTCTTCATCAGGGTACGGTATCATATCCGCATTGTCAATTTACGTGCTTGCTTTTTCTGAGACACCCGCAGCAGCAACGTGTTTCCCCATTTTAAAACTATCATCAACTGCTATGAATCTCACGGCACCTAAAGCAAGCAAATAAACACTAAAAAAAAATCTCACATATAAGAGATTACATCCTTACCCAAAAAAATTGAACACAACTACATCAAAATCTTCTCCTTTGTCGTAAATGCTACGTTGCATTTCATTATTCATTTGCCAGTAGTGCTTTTGTCCAATTTCGGGTCATGTTTAAGCAAAAAAGTGTTTAAAAATATCATTATCTTACAAATTTGCCGAATTAATAGGATTTATAACAATGACAATAACTTCTTGAAAGAAATTTTTAGACTGTTTAATTTACTTATCAGTAACGGAATCCCTATGGGTTTAATTAGTAATATATTTAGTAGGTTCGAACGAATATTGCATTTAAACGTTTAAACATATCTTATTTTGCGACGTTGAGATCAGTGACGATTCCACTAAGAAACGCTTGTAAATATTTGTAAATAGGGATCTGGCAATAGTAAAATATTTCTACTAACCGTACCCGACTGACGTAACCGCAATGTAAACAACACGTGGATCTTGTTGATTCACGTTCATTCACGTTCAGGATGTAGAGGTTGCGTCCCATTTTTTTGGGTAAGCATGTAATTTATTGTATGTGAGATTTTTTTTAGTGTTTATTTCCTTGCTTTTGGTGCCGTGAGATCCATAGCAGTTGGCGATGGTTGTAAAATGGGGAAACAGGTTGCTGCTGCGGGTGTCTCAGAAAAGCAAGCACGTAAATTGACCATGGGGATATAATACAGCGCTCTGATGAAGAATTGTGTTCGCATTGTTAAAATTAAGTTAAAACTTATTTAAAAACTTTGTTTATATTATTTGAATATTGTTTAAAATTTTATGAAATTATTTGTTAATAAATTTCTATAAATATGTGAAACGTTTTTATATATATTATTTAAATGTTGTATAAAATGGTTAAAATTTTGAGAAAATTTTTTATTGACAAATTTCTACAAACATGTGTAAAGTTTATATTGTTTATGCTTCTATTTCAAGACGATTGGTCTCCAAAATCTACATAATATACTTAAATTCATGCGTATTGTAAGTAATTAAATTAAAAAGTTAGTGTATATAAGCTCTATTATACTATAATTTTTGCCACCCACGTTTTAATTACAGCTCAAACTAGAGCTTGTGTAATTTTGGAGAAAAAGAGACGCTTTCCCCATCCTGGATTCGAACCAGGGTCCCTCCGTTTAGCCCGGAGTGTCTTGGACCGCTAGACGAATGAGGACAGGAAACAACGCTCTCTTTCTCCGTATGTAAAGATGTTAAGGTATTATTACCCTCCGCAGGGATAACACAATTGCCAAATATGGTCAACACAAGAAAGCCTCCGGGGCGAGAATTTTGTGAGTTTTCGTGGGGGAAATTTATTATACTATAATTTTTGCCACCCACGTTTTAATTACAGCTCAAACTAGAGCTTGTGTAATTTTGGAGAAAAAGAGACGCTTTACCCCTCCGGGATTCGAACCAGGGTCCCTGTTCGAAGGGTAATAATACCTTAACACCTTTACATACAGAGAGAGAGCGTTGTTTCCTGTCCTCATTCGTCTAGCGGTCCAAGACACTCCGGGCTAAACGGAGGGACCCTGGTTCGAATCCAGGATGGGGAAAGCGTCTCTTTTTCTCCAAAATTACATAAGCTCTAGTTTGAGCTGTAATTAATACGTGGGTGGCAAAAATTATTGTATAATAAATTCCCCCACGAAAACTCACAAAAATCTCGCCCCGGAGGCTTTCTTGTGTTGACCATATTTGGCAATTGTGTTATCCCTGCGGAGGGTAATAATACCTTAACAAATATATAAGTCTAATACTATATTTTCTATATGTGTACAGCCAAAATCGTTTATAACGACCAACCGCATATAATGATGGAAATTTTACAAGACGTTGGGTTTGCTATTCCACTCCATACTAAATATATCGGATATAACGACGCTACTTGACAGTCATAAAGCAGAACCACATAGGTTAGTTATTAAAATTTAAAATTAGTTATCAAAATTTAAGCTTTATTCTAATCTTGTTTATTTACAAATGTCTGAGAAATTTTTATCACTGCTAAACCTGAATATTAAAGATAGTGAACTTAAAAAGTGATTTATTAATTGAATATCACGAGGGTCATATTCTTAAAGGGCCCATTCTATTTTTTCAGTGTAGAGCCCATAAACTCTTAAACCGGCACTGTTCTGAAGTCATTAATATAATAAATATTATCCATTACATTTGCGTGTTTTCGACATTATATACTGTAGAAATAAAATACAGGGTACCAGGGAGGAAATTTACATACAAAAGGTTAAACACTGGTAAAATAGCAATGAAAAAGATCACTCAAGCTTTCGGACGCATCAGCAGCAGTCCTTCATCAGTGGAGCACAAGTTACCCCTGATGAAGGGCTGCTGTTGACGTGTCCGGAAAAAGCTTGGGGATCTTTTGGATTGCTATTTTACCAGTGTTTAACCTTTGTATGTAAATTCATCTACTTTAGTGGTATTTTCTATGTTCTTTTTTCAATTTAAAACCAAGCGAGTACTCATGTACTAGTGCGGCCATAAATATAATATAAACGGAAATTAAATTCATTATAATTAAGTTTTTATTTAATTTTGAAACCAAAAAAGTATACTTTTTACTGTCAAAATAATATATAAATATGTAGAATGCATTACTATAGGCTCTTATGATTTTAAAAAGATATCGTTTATAAAGACTAACGGTTATAACGACCGAATTTGCACAGTCCCTTGGAGGTCGTTATAACCGATTTTTACTGTATATATAAACGAAATAACACTCACGCAATTTATCAATGAGCCAAAAAAATTGTATTTGTCAGTATATTTATATAAATACAAAGATATTTTTTACCTCATAACTCAGACATAATAGTTAATTTATTACAGCGTTTTGTAAAGTAACCTCTATGTTCTGAAAGATAGAAACTGCAACTCAAATTTTTAAATATAATAAAACTGGATGCCTTTGTGTTCGGCATACTAGTAGAGATGAAATTTAATTTTGGCCCTAGCCTCAAAGTGCTGAAACCCAAATTTTATGGTAAATCATTTTGCTTTTAGGGTAATGTTCTCTATTTGAAATCTCTTGAAAGATGAACTGAATTGGCCGCCACCCAAAGGACTGACACACTTGCGGACTCATTAAATGTAGTGCTCGGTTTTCAGCATACTATTAAACGCATTGTCCATTTCTCAAAATGCACCTCTGAAAAGGTCCGTCGATGCCATCTAATAAGGTATTTTCTTGCTGCAAAGGAAAGTCCCTTTCCGCTGAAGGCCTCTCTATCCATCAGATCAAACTCTCGTTAAACTACCCGCGAGAAGACTTAGCTTAATCCTGAAAAATAAAGCCATCAGCCACAATCAGTGCACTTCCTATATCAAAATAAACTCTAAGCTTATAAAATTTCCTTGGCTCGAATTTTGACAGTTATTTTTTACCATACACTGCGTTATTTTCGCACCAATACGGTATCTTCTACTGCGATACAAATTCGCCTTTCTACAAGCATTTCTTATTGATGCATAAGGAGTTTAAATCTTATGAACCTTGAAATAATTTGACGACGACACTGCGCATTATTAAATTAATTGAAAAGGAACAACGAATTAGCACAGTTTTAAAAAGTTAAAAGCAAACTTTTTAAAAATGTGTTAATTTGTTGTTCCTTTTCAATTAATTTTCAGTTAACTTTTGAACCTTGTCAACATGCAAGTGTACTCAAATCAATACATATATATATATATCAATTTAATCTATTTCAACGATCTAAAAAAGGAAAATAACATAAAAACTTAGATCCATATTGGATTCATTGTAAATGAATGTTGTACACCGATTTTTGAATACTTATAATTGTACTTTATGGGTTACTTCACGCTTTTTACATACATTTGAGTTCTGTCATTTTGTCAAGTAAATCTCTTTCTTTCAATTCGTGTTCAATTTCACCTCATCAAATCATGAATTGTAATATGGCAGTCTATGTACAGAAGTGACATAAAAGGCTCAAAAAGAAGTTGCTCTCACTAGACTTCGCATCAAACGCACCTTCTTCTCTTATCATCATCTGTTAAAGGGAGAAGACAGTCCAGTGTGTGCTAGATGTAACGAATATTAAATGTTTCACATATTTTATCCATTTGCCCAAATTTTAACCAACATCGGTCATTAGCTTTTAACCGAGATCACCAGTTTTTCAACAATACACACTATCTCGGTCATGAAAGAAAATTTGTTTAAAAGGTTTTTAACGTATCTATTGAGAATATCTGAAAAATGTTAAATGGGGCTGTATGAGTATAGATTATACTTGGTTTTGCGGATAATACTCAAACTGCAGAAGCTTTTAAGGATACTAAGTATTTCCGTAAATTGATTTTAGTATCCTCAGTGACTTTTCCATAGTTTGAAGCGCTTCGCAAAAAGATTCGCTAATTAATTTCGACTCGCACCGAAAAGGATTATAACAATATTTCTTTCGATGGTTTAAAAATTTTGTTTTGTATTTAACATGGTGTCTTCTTCGCCGCATTTTAATTTCCAAGATATTTCAAAGAGAGTTTACTGTATTGTATTTTTAACAATTGGGACCGCATTTTCGAGTAAATACCCACGCACTTTCCATTGTTCGGCATAGGTTGAGGGCGGCATCAAGTTAAGTTTTCTAAATTCGACAGTATGGAAAATGACGAAATAAAAGTACAGAAGGAATATGAAGTATGTAAATAGTTTAGATGAAAAATCCACTGATAGTTATTGTAGTAGAAAAAGTGAGTTGTTAAAAATTGTTTTAACAGCAACATGATCCGGCATCATCAGAACCAAGTACTGTCTTCCTTTGTTGTCATTGATCAGAATTTTTATAGATGGTATGATGGATTCATCTTAACTACGATTGTGACCACCTATGGATTTTTCATCTAAATTGAAAATATATTATGAATATAATATATAGAATGAATGTAAATGCATTATCTGTTGGCATAAACTGTGTATGAATAAAATAAACTATCTCTCATTTACAATGTGGGGTTTCAAACGCAATTTACTTTGCACCTAATAATTTTGTCTGTAAATTTCAAAGGCTTGCCGCCCAACGATGGTGCAGTGGTAAGGCGGTCGCTTAGTGTATGTTTATCCCAATTTCAACTCCTAACTTCGCCAACTAAAAAAGTAATTACCCACTGACCATGGGCGTCCATATGAGGGGCAGAGGGGGCTCGAGCCCCACCCTAGCCGTTCAAAAATTTTATTTGCCTAATTCTGCTATGCATTTAGTTTCAAAGGTTTTACAAGCACATTTTAAAATAAGGTACTTTTTAGCTCATTACTAATTGTCAAGCAGTATAAATTATTTTTGTAGCATTTTAGTATCTTGTACATTCACTAAAATTTTTGACAGTCTTGAGAAGAAAGTAATAATATTTCTCAGTTCCCCCTAAACATATGGGCGCCCGTGCTAATTGTTCCTCATAGTCAGCAGGGGGATGGTTCCCTAGGCTTGTGGAGGTTCGGAATCCTCCAAAAACTTTAAGTCCCGGTGCAGCACGAACCTTGCTGTTCTTAACCATGAAATTCAAACAGATCAAATTAAAGGATTGCAGCTAAGAGCCCAAAATTTATTGCAGACGCATCTCTTTAAAGGGAACTGCTTTTATCGTGAGCAGTTTCCCGAATTACCATCAAATTGCATAATAAACCTAATAATAATAATTTTTATTAATAATATAATTCATATAATAAATATATTATATATATAATTAATGACATATTATTCATTAGCATATTATCCTCTTCAAATGACGTCATCTGTTTTTAGAATGAGACAATAGTTGTCTTGAGTGCTCGTGTTGAGGGGTTGGACTAAGGCTCCTAGATGAGAGCCGGCGCCAAGCCGCCATTTTCCTACCATCGTGTCACGTGATCCTATTCACTGCTGTGTTAAAGTTGAGTGATTTACAAGTGTGTTATTTTTAATAAAATAAGGTGAAATGGACGAGTGTTCCACTGGGAATTGTTCTAATCATTCGAGGAATAAACATAGAATGTTTGCAGCGTAAAGTTTGTTTTGATTATTTGCATTATAATTTTACATTAATCAAAAACTAAGTTACGGTTGCAAATTGTATTTATTGGCGACATCTTAAAAGTTGCGCCAATGTTTACGTTCGTCGGATAATCGCGGATTTTTGATTATTTTTATGCCAAAATAGCGATCATTGCGCCAAAGCGGAAAACCTTTATCGCCAAGGTAAATGAAACCGGAAGTGTACAGGAAAATGGTGGCTTATGCGCTGATCTATAATCCAAGGACTCTGGGTTCGATTGTAGTAATTATATCTTATTAGTTACATTATAGCAATTTTATTTAAGCAAAATTTTAAATAAGTTATGTGAAAAATCACCTTCAAATATAAAATAAAAGCAAAGACATGCGTCTTTTTTTTTTCAAAAGTGTTCCTTTCATTGAAAATGAAGCAAACTTCGCTTGTTTAACCATTGCCCAGAGGCTGCAATTTACTAAATTTGCCACTGTTTTCAAAGTACATATTGAAGTGGCAAACAATTCTCTACAAGGTAAAGCTAATTATTAACATACAAAACTCTGTTTACCCTCGGTAATCCGCGGGCAATATAAGCGTTCGACGTTCTGGCATTTCTTTCACCATTTTATTCTTAAGCTTATACACGTAATGTAATTTGTAATTGATTTATAACTTAAACAATAATTTAAATACTTTTACGAAATGACTTAATATACCACGTCCAAAAAGTTTAGTGAAAAAAGCTTAAATTTTAAGGATAAATTATTACGCAAATATTAAAAATATTAAATGAATTTATTTTATTATGTAATACATGCTGCTAGCATATTTAAATTTCAAGCAGCAGATCCTAATTTAATGCATTATTTAAAATGAAAATTACAAAAATGCCTGTGTACAAAGTTTAAATTTAGAATTTAAACAAAAAACTCCGAATTTATTTTCGCAATTTGAGTTTTATCTAAAATAAATGAAAAATATTTTGTAAATTTATAAGATGATACCATTCTTATACGTTGGCTTCGTAAATTTTATATTCTGTGGAAGAAGCGAGCTTTTGCAAAACCGCTAAGTGGGTTGTAAGCCATGGCTTCTTTATGCACAAATTATTAGTATGCAAGCTCCTTTTACGAATAAATTATTTTTATTTTATGCCCATTTCGTTTTATTTTCATCATTTGATGTTATACATACATACACACACACACACACATATATATATATACTGCTAAAGAAGGCGTCTGCCTGACAGCCGAGAAGATTCTAGACTGTCGGGCCAGAATGATGCCAAGCCGTATGCTGCTATCGCCAATTATTATTATTTTGTTGTAAATGTGGCTTACTTCGCTCCATATAGAAGGAAGGTAGACAAGCTTTGGCGAGATAAAACACGTGCAGATCGTTTCATTTCGGTATGCAACAGTAGCTAATTTATTGTGGCAGCAATATCTGCAATATGGTTTTACAGGTGCAAGTTGTATACATGGGCGGCCATATAAGTGCAAAGGGGGGAATCAACCCCCCCCCATCCACTTATATGGACGCACCTAGCCGTTCAAAAATTTGATTTGCCCGATTCTTCCATGCATGTAGTTTAAAACAATTACAGTCACATTTTAAAATAATGTACTTTTTAGCTCATTACTAATTAAGTAAAACAATTTGACTGACAACGTTTTTTAAAAATTCAGTTAAAATTTATTTAAAAATCAAACGTTTTCGGAAGATAATGGATCCTCCTTCTTCAGGATGATTGCAAACAACTTATGAGAAGTTGCCAGATGTTAAATGGAAAAATTACTATGGCTCAGGGCCGTAATTATTAGTTAAAAATATTAATAATTGTAAATTAGTGTCATTCCAATTAGAAATGATCTAGTTATTGTCATCGCTGCAGTCGGTAACTTAATTTGACCAAAATTAATTATTATTAATTCTTAATATACAGGGTGGACCAGCTTGTTGATCTGTAAAATACCTCAAAAAGTAAAAGTTTTAGAAAAAAATGTCTGAAACTAAAGTTGCTTGTCTTGATGGGGAGGAAAGTGTTTTTCCTTGTCTATATTTTACTTGTAGGTCGTTTTCAATGTCGTTTGAAGATCAGTCTCGTTTTTTCAAAGGGAAACTTGTGTTTGTATTTTCTATTCTTATCCCTTGTAAAAAAATAAAGAATTACTGTAAAAAATATTTTTTCGATTTAGCGCTTAGTTTTCGAGATATTTAAAAAATAAGCTTGAATAAAGACGCTCATGCAATATCATAGAAAACTAGTTTAATATTCAAAAAAAGAAAAAATTCAGTGTTCAGTCCGTGGAAAGACATTGTACACACAAATAAATATGATTGGCTGATAGGTCATACAACTAATTTATATTACTTAGAAAACCGAGATATTGCGCGTGCTGCTAATTGATACAGAAGCAGGACTGCCGCTTTCTACCAGCATTCAGCCTTTCCTCTATTTCCTTCGTACAGCCGTCCATATTTATGTCATTTAAAAGTCGGCGTTTACAAGTTAAGGTAAATTAGGTTATTGATTTTTAGTTTATTTTATGAAATGAAGTATTTATAAAATGAAGTATTTGTCTGTGAAGAAAAAAATTTTGAAATGGTTCTTATTTATGGGGAATTTCGGTACAATGCAACACGAATGATATGGGATAGACGTCGTTATTCAAGCTTATTTTTTAAATATCTCGGAAACAAAGAGCTAAATCGAAAAATGCTTTTTACAAAAATAATATTTTTTTACGAGGAATAAGGATAAGAAAATGTAGGTTTCTTTAAAAATACGAGTTTGACCTTCAAATGACCTTGAAAACAACCCCCAAGTTAAACATAGATAACGAGAAACGCTCCTTCCCCCACTTTAAAACAAGCAACTTTTGTTTCAAACATTTATTTTGTAAAAAACGCTTACTTTTTTGATATTTTACGGTATCAAAATCTTGCCCCCCCCCCCATGTATAGAAAGAAATCAGTTATCACTTTCAAAACAAAATATCAGCATTTCAAAAATACTTCCTATTTTGTTTTCAAAGTTTATTTTAGACAAAGAGTTGAAATATACAAGAGATGGATATGAAGTGATTACATAAACATAAAAGTATATTCACAAAAACATGAAATAGTACATCTCTCGTATTAACATCTATCATAATATCTTAAAAAAATTAAGCAACCTACAAAGGGATACACAAAAATATAATTTCGCTAACGGGCTTCAACGATTTGCCTAGGCGGCAATGGAAAAAGACCCCAAGTCTGACAAAGCCCATACTGCCCAGATGCAAACGAGAAGGCATCGCAGAGCAAGCAAAAGCTGTTCAAATGAATAAATAAAAGATAAATAAATAAGAATTAAAAAAATACCATTGGTCAATGAAATGATTGCGCAATAATTTTTTAAAGATGGAAAGTGAACAATACTTCTGAGTATTGTTAGGTAGTATGTTTCACACTCGGACGCCAGATGCTCCAATGCGTGAAAGCCCAATGTTCAGTCGAGCAAGATTAGGTCCCAGTTTCCCAGATATCTAGTGGGATATCTATTGTCATATTGATCCATAAAAGAGATATCAAGTGTAATATCATTTCTAACGTGGTTATGCATAAGAATAGCAATTTTGTAATTTAATAATTTGTCCAATGTGAGCTTGTGAAAGTAAAGTGCAGCTGCAGCTGCCGAGAAGAAAAACTGCGAACCTCCAAGTAATCTGAAAAAAAAATAGTTTTACAGAACAGCAAGGTGGTTTAGATTAGATCGCGCTGAAATCCCCTAGATAAGAAAACATTAAAAAGATATGGGAGAAAATTAAAGAATAATAAAGACGAATTAAAATATTAGTTGGAAGAAAATAGTTTACACTACGGACGACACCAGGATTATGGTCAACTCTAGAAGAAAC
>QLNU02015359.1:4307781-4321642 GCA_006491805.2 Dysdera silvatica | reverse complement strand
TTCATTATAATTGTAATAATAAATTACAGTGAAAATCGGTTATAACGACCTTCAAGGGACCGCGAAAATTCGGTCGTTATAACCGATAGTCGTTATAAACGATATCTTTTTAAAATGATAGTAGCCTATAGTATAATACACTCTAGAGTTTTATAAATTATTTTGATAGTAAAAAGTAGTAAACGTTTAGCTTTCAAAATTAAATTAAAATATATTTAATTATAATCAATTTCATTTCCGTTTATATTAAATTATATTTATAGCCACACTAAATACATAGCACTTTTTTTATTTTCTTAAACTGAAAAAATTCTAGAAAACACTAAAGTATATAATGTAGAAAACAAATCTAATGAATAATATTTATTATATTATACTAATGACTTCCGAACAGTGCCGGTTTATGGGTCTTATGCTGAAAAAATAAAATAGGCCTCTAAAGAATATGATATTCGTGTTATTCAGTTGATAAATCACGTGGCTTTTTTTAACGGTTCGTTATCTTCAATATTCAGGTTTAGCAGTAATAAAAATTTCTCGGATATTTGTAAATAAACAAGATTAAAATAACGCTTAAATTTTGATAACTAACCCACATTGTTCCGACTTATGACTGTCAAGTCGCGTCGTTATATCCGATACGAATTTCCCTACTTAGAATCTACGTAGACTACAAAATCGCTGTCGTTATAGCAGGTTTCGTCGTTATATACGATGTCGTTATAACCGATATATTTAGTATGGAGTAGAATAGCAAACCAAACTTCTTGTAAAAATTCCGTCGTTATATGCGGTTGGTCGTTATAACCTGTGTTGTTGTAAACGATTTTCATTGTGTAATGATTTGTATTTTAATTAATTTTTATCTCCTATTTTTAATTTAACTAAGTTATCTTCCCTTTACCTTTGCCTACAGAATTTAAGACAGTGAAGAACTTCATTTTGTAATACCAAATCCTGGTCAATCTTTTTGTCGTTGTTTTTAAACGTTTTTAACATTGTTTAAAAACATTTTTAAGCTCCACTAAACTCCGCTTTGCCCAGGGCCCCTAACACCATAAGCACGACCCTGATCTTGTTGATGTTAAAAAAAAAAACACATTTGATTGAATAATAACATGCCTTCAATTTTCTTTTGCCGGTGAAGCACGTGACAACGAACTCATTCCTATTATTGACATTGTATTTGATTGCGGTTATAACCTTTCTATCATTGCTAAAACCTTGAAGAAACTTGCAAACCTAAACAGGCTACTGCACCCTCTAGCACTTCTCCTTGACTAACGCTGTTTACATCTTCTTTGCTCCGACGATTTCAACAAAGATCTATTCTATCCTTCATAAATTCAATTGTTGTATTGTTTTGTTTGTTTGTGTGGTTTTACGGCTCAAAGACTACAGTGGTCATGCTGCGCCGGGACCTACTGTTTTCCGAGGAATCCGAACCTCTGGACCCACAGTTTCTTGATTGTCTTCACGCCAATCAATAAGTTGGATTTTTCCATGTCTAAAAATACATCTTAGAGAAATATACCCCGTCCCATGCCATTGTGACAGAATATACATTTGTCAAATACTAAAAAAAAAAAGCTAGATTTCTGAAAGATTAAAAAGATTATAAAGCATATGTGCCGATACATGAATATTTCACTAATCCTCTTTGGCTAAATATTCATGGAGTTCTGGCTGCAAATGCTTTTTTTCCATAGCTCAACTAATCGAAAAGGTCTTTGCAACAGTAAACTACAACTTTTTCATGCTTTGCACGTTCTTTCCAATGCCGATGCCACAGTTACTTACCTGCTACCAATCAATATTTCACGTGTTTAGAAACTTCTCTGATTCTAAGACAAAAGACACCGCACAGATTTCTTCTAACTCCCAATCACAAAATTTGCGCTTCTGGCGCAGAATGACCCTTGCTGTCCTTGCGCCATAAAAATACAACCACTCAACCAACCAACCAAATTTACGATCGGTGAAATGACAATGTCGGTGGTCATCGTTCTACGGCTCTAATGATGTTGCAGATAGTCAACCGAATAGCTACTAATACATTGGATTTCTATTATTATACATTATTATATTATTATACATTATTCTTATAGATTATCTATAATTATCTATAATACATTATCTATATACATTATCTATAATATATTATCTATGGTATCTATAATACATTATCTATAATTATCTATAATACGTATCTATAATTATCTATAATTATCTATAATTATCTATAATTATATAATACATTATCTATAATTATCTATATTATTATCTATAATTATCTATAATACATATCTATAATACATTATCTATAATACATTATCTATAATACATTTATCTATAATTATCTATAATACATTATCTATAATTATCTATAATACATTATCTATAATTATCTATAATACATTATCTATAATTATCTATAATACATTATCTATAATTATCTATAATACATTATCTATAATTATCTATAGATTATCTATAATTATCTATAATACATTATCTATATACATTATCTATAATATATTTTATACATTATTCTTATGTAGTACACCTGATAAATTTAAGTACTGTCAAAATAATAATAATAATAATTCTTAGAATAATAATAGTGTTTAAAAATAGCAAATATACATGGATTTCAAATTTATCAAGTGAGTATATTCTGACCCTTGTTTTACTGTTGACTTTCGTTCCCCATGATAGCAGAAAAACACTTAACTACAAACAAGTAAAAATGAAAAACGGGTATAAGGTTAATATTCATATGCTCTAGTTAAATATTCTTCAAGAAATTAGGGACAGTAATTCCTGATCTAACAAAAAAAAAGCGAAACAATAGTGATAAATATACATATATATGTGGCATTTGAATAATTGTGAATTGACTCTGTAGAATTATGACGTACACACAGATGGCGTACTTTTCAACTTCGTATAAATGCCGTGTGCATGAACTCTTAGCCACTACAACTTCAAATAACTAAAACAGCTGCACCAACCTTTCGAGCTAGTAGCTCAGGGTTGATTAACGTTCATTCAAATTGAATTAGTCATGTTTTCTTTAATTTTTTGTTTAGTTTATAAATAAACGTTAAATTTTGTCGAACTGTCTGTTGTCAATCAATAATCTTGCAATGCGAACGACTGTAATTTGATTGCATTGAATTTCCGACATTCGACCTTGCGCCATAAGGATGCCTAACTAATTCGATAAATTTCCACTGCTTTGAAGGAGCTATATACGATTATTTTATATATAGCATACACATTTAATGATGAAGAGGAAAAGTTGAAAGAAGCGCATGTCTAGATCTATAAAAAGTGGTTTAAACTGGATGATACCACAATTATCCTTTTAACTGTCAGTCGCGTAAAAACTTCAGAAGAGAAGAGGTTTCAAATAATGTAAAGACGCTAAATATATGCTTTATTTTATAGGATGTGGCATATGCATAAAAATACGGAATTTAACTTTTATTATGAGTACTCTAACCTAAAGATTACCAAGTAAAAATTATTGAACTATATCCATTTAATCAAATGAAATAATTCATATTTCTACGTGGTAAAATTACAGAGTGATCAAATATTTAAAATTCTGGAGTTGATGTCAGATAAGAAACTGCCGCACACAAATTGAAAAATCGAAATAACAATATGATCTACCCTAATCCTAAGTCAGACGCAAAATATGTTTACACAAACGCTTATTTTCTCCAAAAAATTTTCCCCAAAATATTATTACTTCAAAATATCAGGTTTTTACTCAAAAATATCGCGAAAAAAAGATAAAAGTCTTTGAGTGACGAAATTTTATTTTTAATAACTCTGCAAACATATTTTACTTAAAAATATAAAATTTACTTAGAAATATAAAATTTACTTGAACTAATTTATAAGGAAATATTTTTCTGGTTAGAAATTTTTTGGTGTTAAAATTTTAAATTCCGTAATTTTATACATATATCACTCCCTGTAAAAAAATAACATATTAGACAACCCCTCACCTAATTTAGGAATTTTTTTGCCAAGATTTTTTCTAGGGCTAACATTTAAAAATGTAATTGAGGTATTATATATTCTGAATCACCCTGTGTATATGAATGTTCTTTGTGTGGATTTTTTAAATTTGGTTTAATTGCTTTATTAAGCTTTATATATCAAAAGGATTAATTTATTGAATTTTGCTTTTAATAAAGCCTCCTAACAAAGCCATAAATTTAAATTTAATAAAAACGAAATTCAGAGGATAAGGTCAGCGCTTACTTCACGGTAAATTTTGCACAGGCTTCAATTAAAAGTAGCGGCAAAATAACCTCACCAAATAAGCTATGATTATGTTATGTTACAGTGAAGAGCTATACGGTGGGAGAGGAGAAAGAAGCCACGCCTACAAACTAGCCAATAAAATACTTCTGAGCAAATGTTAGGTGTCCCTTTTCCCAAATTTGGGCCGACCCATTTAAAATATGATGGATATAATTGAGCGGTGCGCATGTCATGTTATAGAATGTGCTGAGTTAGTGAACAAGAAGAATTAATATGCACCAAATGAGGAGCTACCATTGGCCATAATTGCTAATGGGTTTCGCTTATTGGTTATCTAGGATCTTTGAAATGGAAAGACCTTCGCCAAAATATCGGCAAATTGGACCCTGGGACTTATGATGTCTGTTGCTGTAATTTTGAGTACCAGTGTTGATTAGGAAATGTATTGATTTATGACCTTTTCCCAATTAGTTCTCGTATCTTGCAATTTCTTCGAAAGAAACGGGATTTATCCTCTTTCTGCGCTCTATCTTATTTTGCAATAAGAAGTCAATTACTGAACTCTCTTTTTTTTTAAATCACATTCTTACTTTTTTTTCGAATGGAGAACTTTCGAAATTCAGTTAATCAGATCGCGAACCATGTGGAAGACTCATTAGTACGATTTCGTAGAAGATATTTCTAATGCACTTTTTATGAAATTACCCTTTTTTTTTTAGCTTTTGTTTCAATATTTGGAACCGAATAATTCTAGTTTTGTTTATTTAAAAAAGCTTATAAAATTTAGTTTCGTTTTAATGGAAAGAAATTGAATGATTAATTTTCTTGCATAAGCAATTACATCATGGAATTGGAACTCTACTGTAACTTACTAGATAAATCTGCAAATGAGATGTTACATAGTATTCGCAATTTCAAAATGAAATTCTGGTAATGAAAGTAAATCACTTTCTTCATTCCTTGTAATAGTCATCTACGCTCTTCTATTTTTAATTTCGTGATAAGTAAGCTTCTAAGATTGTGGTGAATCTATGGTTGTGTTAAAAAATTTCCGCTGGTGATTTCCGAAGAAATTCTTAAAGGAGGAGAAAACTCAAATTTGAATAATTAAAGCTTTAATCCTATTTACGATGAAGGTTAAATTGCGAAATATTTTGGCAAGAACAAAATATTCTTGCTTGAATAGTTATGACTTGGTTTCTAGATTTGCTAGGAAAGTTTTGTTTAAATTTTATCCTTCCACGAAAGCACATCTATATAGGCAAAAAGACATAAATAAAGTGCTACAGTAAGATGCATTAATTACATTTAAGCATTTCAATTATAAATAAATTATTTATTTAATAATAAAATGGCAAAAAATTATCTTACATATAATGGAATTATTATAATGTAGTAATTATCTTTCTGTACACAATTCTTACAAAAACATTTTGCCTGAGAAAATATTTATATTTCATTATCAAATAAATGTATTTTATACTATTAGAGCTAGAAAACCCACGAATCCAGAATTCTCATAAGAAGTAATTTTCAATATAAGGGAATAATGATATTTTGTTCAATTCATTCAACATCAGATTTGCATAAATAATATATATTGCTGTAAAATAAAAATAGCCTCAAATTAAATTTTATTTTTTATTATATATATAATATTACCTAATAATAAAAACAGAAAACACCATATTAAACCACGGTTTGAGATGAGGCAATCTAGCTATAGGAGCAAACCTTTCAAAGAGGTTTCTCTGGCAGAACTTCGCACACACGATTCTTCCCTCAACATCTCTTAAAAAGAGAAGAAGCCTCCATGTGCACCACATGGGTGGACCATTGTTTTACTATCTTAATCATTCGCTCAAGTTTTAACCAACAACGTTCATTAGCTTTTAACCAAAATAATTTTACCCTTTGTGACATTTTATGCAATTCTTTTAATCATGAAATCATTTTTAATTTTTTATCTAATAGTGGCTTTTTAAATCTTATCTGATCGTATTACATTCGTTTTTCTTAATTGAACGTATTATATATTTTTACCTTTGGATATTTAATTTATTTTGTTCTTATAACCGCATCTACGGTTTAACCTTATCTGGCGCAGAATTACCCTTATCCTTGCGCCATAAACGTCCATCAAACCAAGAACAGCAAACGTTCATTTTTCCTTTATATCCACGAGATGTAATGATACCCCGGGTAATTACGAAAGGTAAAATAATGCCTTGCAGCATAATTGTATAAGGAAAACGACAAATTATTATGTAATAGAATTTACTCACTTTCACAAACTGTAGATTGCGTGATTATTTAGAAGTTGATCATATTCTCACTGAGGTAATCAAACAGGTTTTAGAATGAACCCATGGTTTTCTGGGAAATCTAAACACTGATTTTTCTTATTAAATTTGACCCCGAAGAATGACGCAGATTTAAAAAAGCAAGGATTCAACAACAACGGGTGCAAACCCAAGATTATTGCATGATCTTCCAACATGGTACCACAATTATGAAACTGAGCTAAACTAGGAGTTTAAATACTACAAAAATGTACTGTATGTTATTGTATGAATTCCAAGATAAACATTTATTATTAATTTTAAACCATATTTCTATGAATTCTTTCAATATATTACTAACTATTTATCAAAACTTGAAATGTACTTTCATCATACATACTTTAAAGACGGCTTCCTGTATAAAATGTCAGCCTTAAGATCTTTGCCGTTTTGTAAGAACACCATTGTACTGCTCTCAACGTGCGGATGGATAGGAAGACTTTAGTCTTTAGAAATCGCTGAAAAAGACATATTTCAAACCCTCCTGAATCTTAACCAAAGCCAGGAATTCCAGACACTTTAGTCCTGGAAAATTGAAGCAAAGGGACCACCCCACTTTCTTTAACGAGAGATAGTTTTGATGCAATTTTCGACGGAAAAGCTATTGGCTACCCCGAGCTATTAAGACTGATTGTATTGCACTTAAGATAGCGAATCTTACAGCTTGGACAGTTATTTGTCTTTCAGGCATAACGGTTACTCTCTAGGATTACACCTAACTGGTCGAAAATCCTATCCTGGAGAAAACCGTTTAATCTCTATTTAGAACCATCGACAAATTTCCCGGCGGGAAAAGCAGGTTCCAAAAAATCATCCCGTGTGTTTTCAGAAAAGAAACCAAAAAAATAAACAAAATCTTATGTAGTTTGGTTAGCCGACGGAAAATAGCATTTAGACGATTAACTTTAGTTCCTTCTAACAAAGTTGATTCTTCCAAGCACTGAGGGAGCTTGATTCCCGTAAAAAAATTGAATATTTTATACGAAGATCCTCTTTCTCTGATATGTTTTATAAGCCATTACACTTTGAAGTTTTTAATTGTTAAACAATATTAGGACTGCGCTAAAAAGTTGTAAATTAGTCAATGAATGTGTCTATTTCAGTTTATTACGTCATATTTAAAATAATAATAATAATTAAATAATAATTAAATCATAATGAGATTAAGACGACGAAGGCTATGCATGTTTCATAACATGGTGATGATTATTATTTCTGCTCTACTTTCTATTAATAATCAGTATTTCTGTCGTGCCTATTGTTATATCAAGAACTATTTAACTTAGTATTACATTAACCAATATTTTATTGTTATTTTATTGTAAGTTATGTTATTACATAACATGTTTATTGTTTTTATGACGTAACATATTTGCGCTATTGTTATTATGTACCATATTTATGCTATCGAGATTACATAACCATTTAATGCTATTGTTATTAACTCACTAAGTTATTATGTTCTTGCAATTACATAACCGATTTCTGTCACTCGTATTACATAACCGATTCACCTTATTGTCATTACATAAAAAAATTTACCTTATTATCATTATATATCCGATTTTATTATCATTACATAAAAATTTACCTTATTATCATTACATTAAAAATACCTTATTATCATTACATATCCGATTTATCTATTATCATTACATATCCGATTTACTTTATTATCATTACATAACCGATTCACCTTATTGTCATTACATAAAAAAATTTACCTTATTATCATTATATATCCGATTTACCTTACTGAGATTACATAGCGATTTATCTTCCTATCATTATATACCCGATTTACCTTATTGTCATTACATAACCGATTTACCTCATTTTCATTACATGTAACCCATTTGTTATTGTGGTCAGAGAAGAGATTTACCTCATTTTCATTACACATAACCGATTTGTTATTGTTATCACAGAACAGATTTACCTTATTCTCATTAAAAATAAGCGATTTGTTATCGTCATATTACACATAATCGATTTGCTATTGTTATTACACATAATCGATTTGTTATTGTCATTACATATAATTAATTTGTTATTGTCATAACACATAACCGATTTATCTTATTATCATTACACATAACAGATTTGTTACTGTTATCACAGAACAGATTTATGTTACCGTTATTACATAACAGATTTGTGCTATTGTTATTAAGATGACCTGGAAAATCGCAGCGAACCGTACTCTGCAGACAGGAAAATAAGTCACTCCATAAAAATAGCTAGGAACCTATCAAGAAAATAAGTCACTCCATAAGAAAATCTCGGAACCTAACTGGAAAAGATTTCCTATTCGCTAACTAAATAAATTTAGTCGCCAATGGCGATTGAATTTGTTGAGACCTGGTTATTACACTAAACAGTCGTTTTGTCATTGATGCATCAAACCATATTTTAGCTAAATTTGCAGCTATTAAATTTTAAAATATTTTTCTATAAACATTCTACTTCAGCTTCGACTATTAAAAAGACAAATAATAATGAAATTCTTTAAACACTGACTTACGCAACGGAGGTGTTTATGGGGATTGTAACCCCTTTGCAATGAAATTTTTACATTTAACATGGGAATATGTTAAATACAACTCAATAGGGGGGGTTATAGATCCTATGACCCCTCCCTTATGAACTTCCTGCGTACGTCTATGTCTTCAGATGACAATTGGACTTGGGCTGTTAAGTAAAAAATATCTTTTCCCATAAAGTGAACATCTAACTTAAAGAAATAAAGATAAATAACCATGATATTTAATTTCATCCTTCCTTATTTGAAACCTTAGTTCGCTGAAAAGAAAAGTGCAAAATTCTCCCGTTTAGTAAAAGAACGCGAAACTTTTCCTCTGTTTGGAGGAAAAACTCGGCAAATATTAAAGAAACGGGTTTTAATTAAACGAAAGTGTAATTAATGGTTTTTAATTATCCGGAGTATCGGGATTCTTATTAATTATCGGCCATTTAAAAGATAAAACAATTTGCGCTTAGGAGTTAATTAAAAATATCACTTTATTCCTGTTTAAAAGCGTTCAGATTGACGTCATTGGCTGTTAGATGCTTTTAGCGCGAATAGCATTTGAATAAACTGCCCGGACATGAATATGCAATGGCAAAAAATTGTCCAAAGTCACCCTGAAGGCACATTTAATATAACGCTTCCCCAACCAAGTATAAATCCTATATATCTCTCTCTCGACAAATAGTCCTAAAAAATAGGATCTATCATCCTAGTTGGGCGGAAAAATATTTTAGTATTTTATCCGGAAGACCCGCATTTTCGGATCGTGTTCGAGTTACGAAATGCATCGGAGGAAAAACTTGCTGCATAATCCCCTTTAAAACAGAAAGAAAAACAGGAAAATTTCCCGAAATTGAGTTTCTCATTTTATTCCATCTTAATTACGCTCCCTGTCCAAAAACCCGGCACGGCAGCTTATCATTCCGGGAATTACAAATGACTATTTCAAAATCTCGGTTCGGAGAGTTGTACCGTCTCGCTTGGGGCATGGATTCCCTACTTGCTATTTATTAAGTTAGTCGGTCCTGCCTTTTATCCCGGACAATCTTCTTTAAATATCCAGTTTGCGCCCTACTAAGCTGATGTTAATATTCAGTCAAGTGGTTCGAATATTCTTGCTCAGCTAACGATAAACATTTGTCGGCAAATTAGTTTTTCAGCAAGGAAATCTTGAATCTTCGATTAATGTTAGTGAATATTGATCACATTGTAGGAAATCTTGATGTCCGAAACCGGTGGTTATCAACCTGTATGGATCGGTGCCCTGTAATGACGCGAGAATGACACTAACCCAACGTGGATATTGAAAACAAAGAGTGACAGGGCAAATATCAGATACACTAAGGGCACCGCGAAAATTATACTTAGCCAACGTGGATTTAGAATGCGAAGAGTATCGTGGAATACATCCTGATATACCAAGGGCACCGCAAAAACGATACTTAGTGAATTTGGATTTAGAACACGAAGAGTGCCGTGGAATACATCCTGATACATTAAGGGCACCGCAAAAGCGATACTTAGTGAACTTGGATTTAGAATACGAAGAGCGCCATGGAATACGTCCTGATATGTTAAGAGAACTGCGAATCAGAAGAGGTTGATAATCACATAGACGACTCTTTTATTTGGTTTACGTAAGTTTACGAGTCTTAAGATTTCGCAACAATCTTATTGTTCGAAGGTTCTGAAATTGGTAAGAATACCAGATACACTAAGGGCACCCCGAAAATGATACTTAGCCAACGTGGATTTAGAATACGAAGAGTATCGTGGAATACATCCTGATACATTAAGGTCACCGCAAAAACGATGCTTAGTGAACTTGGATTTAGAACACGAAGAGTGCCGTCGAATACAGCCTGATACGTTAAGGGTACCGCAAAAAAGACACTTAGTGAACTTGGATTTAGAACACGAAGAGCGCCATGGAATACGTCCTGATATGTTAAGAGAGCCGCGAATCAGAAGAGGTTGATAATCACATAGTCGACACTGTTATTTGGTTTACGTAAGTTTAAGATTCTTAAGCTTTCGAAACGATCTTATTGTTCGAAGGTTCCGAAATTGGCGAGAACAGGTGCTCATGTTGATTACGATTGTAGTATTGCAAGTAGATTATCTACTCAGAGATCTCCCAATTCGTTGTCAGGCTCTAATAATGCATATAGCTAAAATACCTGGAGAGGGAGAAGTGGGCGATAATCATCCATTACATCACTCACCGATGACTGACTTCTGCTTCTTACCTGCAGCTCCTAACAGAGTGCCCTTCTCAACATGAATGGCCTAGTTTAGCATTCAACCACAAATCTGGCTACTACTTGTCAAAGACGGTCTATCAAATATGTAAGGACGAGGTGAAAGGAGCTATCCAAGTGCCATCATAAAACATTACACGAACTTAATTAAACACGCACACATATACAGCAAGCAATGTGGTTTAGAATGTAGTAAGCTACCCAAGCTACAATAGATGTCTAAGTTTGATACGTGTTAGGTAAGGACGAGTGTGAATTTTTGCTATATTGGATACATCCTTGAACCTATGTTAATATTTTTCACGGCAGGAGTTGATAATGCTTTGTTCTGATAATGTCGTGTCATGTGTATGGAAGATTTTTTAACCCTCTGTCTAATGTGAGCCAAAAAAGGTTGCTAAACGGAGAAGAAATGGCGATATCGATTAGATGGTAATAAAGAAATAGCTATCAGCATGTGGTAAACAATTTTATAGAATGTTTGCAAGGTATCACTTTCGCAGGAAGGCAAGTGAAATCATATGACCTATCGTTTATACGGTCAAACATGGTCAGAAACTCAAGACGAAGCTACGGACAGTACTGACAATAGAACTTGTTCCACAGCTGTTATAAAAGTCATGGTAAGTAATTCTTTAAAAATGTTGAATATATTTTCCGTTAGATGCTGTCAAGAATACCAACTAAATTGCAAAAATTGGGGCAAATTTCGCATTAATACACACATATATGCCGCTTTTTTGTGCGTGTATTTAGTTATGTTGCAAAACATTAAAAATGGCATCGCTTAATTAATTTAATAGCATATCAAATTACATAAAAAGGTTAAACACTGGTAAAATAGCAATGAAAAAGATCACTCAAGCTTTCGGACGCATCAGCAGCAGTCCTTCATCAGGAGTAATGACGATGTTATGTTTCTGTCTCTTTTTTATACTTGAAATTTCTGGAAAACCCTTCATCAGAGTAGTCCCGCAGAATGGAAAAACCCAATGGGAGGCCTCCAATAGGAATCATGGAAGAACCCCAATAGGGACCAATGAGAAACCCACACCGCGGGCTATCTAATTTGGAGGTGTCCCATACATTTCAGAGTAAGAGTTGTTTATAAGTTTCTGGAAGTGGTTGTGATGTATTAATGGCTTTCCCGTGTAGTTTGTAAGTTTCCCAAGATTCTAAGAAGAGTCTACTATTCTTGTTTGTGATGTGACGGTGTAGTATTTTTGTTGAGTCCCAGTCGGGTTCGTGTCCGTGTTGTAAAGCGTGTTCTGCCAGACGTGAGGCTATGTCTCCTTTCGCGAGTGCTTGTTTGTGTTCTTTTTTTCTTGTTTTGATCATTCTTTTTGTTTGTCCTATGTAATGTTTGTTGCAGTCTTTGCATGGTATTTGGTATATGGCGCCTGTGAGATCTTCTGGTGGAACTGGGTCTTTAACTTTTGTAAGTTGTTTGCGAAGTGTTGTGACAGGGGAATAGAATGTTTTGATATTTGCCTCTTTAAGGATGCGAGAGATTGTTTCGGAAATGCCGTGAATATATGGAATAGATATGCGGGTGTGAGATGTATTGTTTAAAGATGTACTATTGGGTCTACAGTTTCTGAGAATGAATCGTTTAGGGTATCCATTATTTTTAAGTGCCGTGTGTATGTGTTTTGTTTCTGTGTTTGAAAGTGTTTCATTACTGCAGTGAGAATTCGCTCTAAGACTTAATGTTTTAACAACGGAAGCTTTGTGGCATGTTGGATGATGTAGTTAAAAGGAAGAGGAGGAATGTTATGTAAGCATAAAATGTTTATATAAGATATGATAGATGCATTAGGCGGCAACGGGATTAAATGATACCGTTGTTTAATATAATGATGAAATGTTGATAAGTCAATCGATTCCACGCTGTTGGCTGTTAGAAGTGCAATGCCAACAACAATCAAAATTTTCAAGATGTGTGGACTATGGTAGAACATGTAAATGTGATTCAAAGTTTTCTACATATAAACAAGCCTAAACACAAACATAAGCTGTGATAACATAATCTATGTGCCAAAGCACATGGCTTTGATATCTGTTGTAATTCTTTTAACAAACAGAAATATATAATCAAAATGAAACCAAAATATAAAAAAAGTGACTAGTTAACGAAAACAAAGTTCATTGTTGACATATATGGGCAACAAACGAAGGGAAAAGGGATGGTTAAAATAAAATATAGTAAACTGCATTTATGTATTTTGCCTAATTGTTTTAATTTAGTTTCTCTTAATAACTAAAAAAAATTATAAATTTTTATCAAACATGCGCAAAAATAATTATTGCATTATAATATTTTGTAATGTGATATTCAGATCTTCGTAAGTAAAAGCAGTATTTATTTTTCGACCTATTCTTTAAATTCAAAATCTTCTCTGTTCTTTTAAAGATTTCTATGGTGTCCATATTTTAAGCAGATC
>QLNU02015359.1:4288991-4305345 GCA_006491805.2 Dysdera silvatica | reverse complement strand
GTTGGATCTAAGATAGAATTTAGTAAAGTTATAAGTTAAGTAGAAAAGTATTGTTAGTTATGGAGAGAAGAGAACATGGGAACTTTTAAGCGATTAATCAGTGACAATAATTCTGTTAAACATAACGCTGTCTTTACACAAGTATTGGATATGTTATTAGAGAACAGTACTTGAGAGTTGATAAATTTCCTTCAGCTGAGGTTTCTTTTCGGTTTATGAGATCTCCAAATGTTAAAGATAGATAAACTTTCTACCACTTTTGAACAGGTTTATTAAGCGTTGAATACTGGTTGTTAAAGGAAATCTTCAATATTTGATATAAATGGCAGCTGTTTCATGTAATGGTATCCGTCCAGTTGTGTAGTACATCTTCTTAAATTTAATACACTTTTCTCTTTAACACAATTTAATTTAAGAAGTTTAAACAATTTGATTTAAAAATTTAAATAATTAATTTAAAATTTAAACAATTTGATTTAAAAATTTAAACAATTTAATTTAAAAAATTTAAACAATTTAATTTAAGAAATTTAAAACAAATTCGGCAGAAACGAGGAAAATAATAAAAATAATACATTTGTATCTAAATTAATATTAATAATAATAATGAGTGTGTGTATTAACTAATTACTAATAATGAGTATATGTGAAAAATAATAATAAAATAAAATACATTTATCTCTAGATTAATATTTATAATATTGTGTGTGTGTATCTAATTTTTGATTGGGCTGCCAGTGTGTTATTTTATTTTTAATTAATTTTTATTAAAGTTAATTTCTGAATTTGAACCTAAGAGTGTTTCATCCTTCGGAAATATTTGTAAGGATATCCTAACGCGAAAGCGATGGCTTAGCTTTGTTCAAACAAAGACGTTTGTATACGTCCATTACCACTGATATTCGGAACAAGATCCAGTGAGCAAAACCGTGTAATTAGCTTAGCGAATGGATACTTAAATATCCCCAAATAAAAATTTACATTAATGGAAAAAGTAATTGCAATAATTTCTTGGCGCCTTTTTCCACCAATCTTACTTACATACATTGCATGCAAAATATGCATTATAAAATACCCAAATATATGTCCAGGCGTTGCTATATGATTCTCGATGTGAGATTATGAGTCTCTGATTTAATATATGTGTTAATGAAAGGTAAGAGGCATTCAGAAATATATGATAGCCTTCAGTGACGTCATGTCATAAAGAAATACATTTTACTCAAATTCCCTTGACCTGATATTATGCAGAGATGTTCGTAACTGGTTCCAGAAGCATAGTATCATGCAAATATGTATAATACTGTGTTTTCATGATATTATACAATGATACAATGGGTTCCAGTAACCTTGTATCATGCAGAAATCTCTGACATTCTGTGGTCACAATTACATAATGTCATTCTGCAATGTATGCAAAATAATATTTGACTGGATTGAATCTATTTTGCCTTATTTGAAAGCGATATTCTGTCTTAGCACAACACTTTAATAAAATAAGTTTCGTCCCTTGTTTCTATTTGTTCCATTTATACTTTACTGAGAGAAAATATGAATTGGAAAAACAAAAGAATATTTGACGAAATTTCTTCAAATCTCGCTGTAGTGAATTTTCATCTTTCAGTTTACCGAGCTTCCTCCTACTATTCTGGAGTACAAAATTTCATTTCTTTTATCGTTGAAGCGGCATTGTATTTCCTTCACGGACCTTTTATGATATTTTTTCATTTTATTGACACATTGAGGGGGTCATGATGATAAATTAGATACGGGATAGTGCTGACAGGGCCGCAGTGATATTTTCAGACTGGCGAAAGTAGGCGGCTAGAAATTGGAAATGCATTAAATATCAATCCTCCCTTTTCCATTATATTTTCTGACAATAAAACACACAGGGTTGTATATTTAATTTGAAATAATTCAGCTCAATTAATCTATGTGCACAGATGCATACACATATAAATGTACATGCTACCCTACGAATATGTATGCAATATATATAAAACAGTGAGTTGGACACCCATTCCTATACACATGAGACGTCATGAATGCATAGATAGTGACATTAACGCATGCATGGAAACGGAGAAGACGGGGAGACCTGAAAAAACCGAGGTGGAGGTTGGACGCAGGGCAGCGATGTTTACGATGACATAAGAATGGCTATAGCCTATATTACTACCGCGACGATATACAGCTGTAGCGATATACTTATGAAGAATTAGGATAATTTGTGTTATGTGCTTTAATGTAGAAGACACAACGTTGTAACTGTGTGAAGTAGTTGTAGCAATTATTCATTAAAGGACATAATATTTATCCATTGAGTTCTTCATAGTGCTTTATTCTAAAGCATAAATCCCACAAATGGGGGCTTGGCCGGGATGAACTAAAACATAAATAGTTATACGTTAAAAAATTGAACGTTTGAAAAAAAGAAGCGAACTTCGTTGGTAAAACAATGACGGGACGACGAGAAGACTCTGGATAAAGACGACCCCTGAGTTGCGCAGATGACACGATAAACTGTGCAACCATTTTTTACAGACGATGGAATGTTTGTGTTGTGTGTGTGCCATAGTGACATGAAAGACATTCAAGACTTGATGAAAACATTTGTTGGACAAACAAGGACAACGACATTTACTGGATGAAGAAACACTGGCATTGGAAGTGACGTGGACAAACTGTAAATTACTTTCAAAACTTTTAGAATGTCGTCCCTAGCTAAAGCGCGTAAAGATGATTTGATTAAATTGGTAGAAGAGTTAGGGCTTACTATTCCCGAGAAACCTAAAATTGCAACTTTAGAATCAGTAATTGTAGACACCCAAAATTATCATGAAGAGTTCGCCAAATCAGTACGTGAAAATGTAAGTACTGAGAGACTAAAACAGGCAGAAAACTCAAAAATCGAACTTAAATTTGAGCTTAAAAAATTAGAATTAGTAGCAGTCGCAAATACCGAGATTCCTAATGAAAATTTTCAGAGTCATCCCATAAGAAAAGTGGCAAACAATGATTTATTCAAACTCATAAAATCGATTTGATGGGAACGGCGAATTGAGTATTTATCTAAGGCTTTTTGAAAGACAAAATAGACCGCATTAACATTCCCAAAGAGGAATGGGTGGCATATTTATTAGGTCTAATTCCACTAGAAGATGTTCAACTAATAACGAGAGAACCAGCTAAAGTGGCAAATGATCATGACCATGTAAAACAAATACTACTTAAACGATTTAAACTAACGCCACAACAATTCCAATTAAAATTCTTGTCACATAAAAAAGTGAGTACGTCCACGTGGAAGGATTATGCGTTCGAGTTAAGTACTTTTTCAAGAATGGATTGAGGGTTTAGACGTAAATAATTTTCAAAACTTAAAAGAGCTAATGGTAACAGAGATGATAAAAAAGGAAGTGCTCACTGAGATTCGTGAACATTTCATGGATGAATGGCCGAAGATAACGAAAATAGACTGTTTGGTTAATAAATTCTATTGCTACGAAACAGCCCGGCAACAACTTAAAAAGTACGCAACACACCATGAAACTCGAAATCAAAGAGAAAATGTAAAAACATTCATCACTAAAGATTCAACAGAAGTTAAACACCAATTCTCTCCTATCCCATAAAATAAGAATAAGCAAAACCTCATCTGCTATAACTGTTCCGATCGAGGACATAAATCAAGCGAATGCAAATATAAAAGTGAAGGTCTTCGCTGTTTTAGATGTAATTCTTTTGGCCATAAGGCAAATAATTTTTCTCAAAAGAATTAATGGTCGCAAAACAGAAATATAAATATCACTTTCATTCCTTCTACACCCAAAAAAATCCAAAAGAACGTAAATATTTTTGATATGCAATTTGAAGCCTTATTGGATACGGGTGGTGAAGTTAGAATGATGAAACAAGACTTCTATCAATTAATTCAATCTCCAAATTTGTTTTACGACAGCATATCTCTAGTAGGAATTGAGAACGAAGCAAGAACACCTCTAAGATTTTTTAATACAGACATAATCATAAACGAAAACAGGATTCACACCAACATTTATGTTCTTGAAAATCTAAATTGTGAAATAATTGTAGGAATAAACGTATTATGTCAATTAAATTTCACATTTTCTAAAAACAATAATCCTAAGTACACCAACTATGTCAGAGTTGTTTGTAATACCGAGCAGGAGCAAGTGGGCGTGCAAAGCCATAAAATCCAAAGAAAAACGGTGGATGCTTTGAATGTTTACACAAATTTTAAACAAACGGCCAGTACAAATTTCCCTTCCGCGACGAACGGACAGCTGATAAGGCCACCTTCAAGGGTCGTGGTTAACCAAGGCGATAATCCTCTTTCCCCTAAAGTATCCCGTTACAGCTCCCAAGGTCGAAAACATACACTAAAATGAAGCTTCAGCTGTAACTACGGATAATATTATCGTTTTAATGGCGGACGCCCTAGATTTTTAACAGGTTGATTTAATGCATATTCGAAATGCTAAACAGAGACAGAAAATAATCGGTCTGATAAAAGGTTATCGACGTTTCAAAACAGGAAGCACCAACTTAAAATTGAATATTGTTTTAATAGATGAGATACTAGTAAGTCAGTATTGTCGAAGGCTATCGTTTACAGAACAAAAGATTGTTGAAACACAAGTCAAACAATGGCTTACGGACAGAATTATAGCTTAGTTTTTCAGATTTTGTGGCACCGGTAGTGTTATGTAAGAAAAAGGATGGTAGCTCTAGACTTTGCATAGATTACAGAAAATTATTAAATATCATTTTGGGATTCCATCAATCGAAGATGTTTTGGATAATCCTGGGGGAGCTGAAGTGTTTACGTCATTAGATTTGAAAAACGTATTTTTGCACGTTTATGTTAACGAACAGTGTACGAAATACACATCCTTTGAAGCGCATGAAGGTCAGTATGAATTTATGAAAGTTAAAGCAGGGTTATCAACAAGTCCTTCGATATTCCAAAGATACTCAGATAGCAAAAACAGTCCATAGGAAGTCCTGTTTTGGTCCTTTATGTCCATATTTTGTCCACAAACAATGCGAACATATTTCTGAAGACCGCAGGACGTCCGTTTTGGAACGTCCGTAAGATGTTAATTTCGGACATCCCTAGGATATTGATTTCGGACGTCCCTAGGATGTAGCACAATACGGGCATATTTCGCACGTTCGTAGGATATTCATTTCGGGCTTTCGTAGGACGTTCATTTCCGAGTCCTTAGGATATGCATTTCGGACACCATTAGGGCGTAGCAAAATGCGGACATATTTCTGACGTTCGTAGGATATTCGTTTTGGTATGTCCCTATGATGTTCTTTTCGGACACCTCTAGCATTTGCGTACGCAAGTGGGTGTTAATGGGGGTTTAACCCCCCCCCCATTGCAATGAAATTTTGCATAGGAATATGTGAATTGTAGCATTGTAACCCCCCCCCTATTGAGTAGCCCCCTTACGAACTTTCTGCGTATGTCTATGGTCCGTAGGATGTAGCACAATATAGACATATTTTCGACGTTCGTATGATGTTTATGCCCACCACGTGACCAAAATCATGCGCTATAACGCGTTTCTATAACGTTATGCTGTTCTCACTCTACATAGTATTGGTTCTTCTAGCAGCCGTATCGTCATGGCCGTTCTCTTATATATAATCTCTACCAATAATTAATAAATAATAATAATAAATTATCAATAATAATCAATATACATTTATTTAACATCCAATCGCCATCTTGTTAATGGGGATAGCAAAATCAATTTCTAAGCTTGGGAATATTTTCTGTATGGAATCTCATGAAAATTGTTTGACTATTTGTTGTTGTAATGCCTAACACAGGTAGGTTTTATGTTCATAATCTATAAAAGATTATTTACCTTACCAAGGGTTCGGAAGTACAATACAACGTGCATTCCAAACCACGGCTTAAGTTCACTATTCATTGACTCATTGATGGGAATTTGGCCACAAATGAATAATTGGGTATTCTCAGTAGAGCGCGGTCGAATTTTGACTGATGAGGTAACACCGGATTTACGTACAGGCCAAGTAGGCCCGAGCTTAGGACCCAACAGAACCCTCTTGTGTTTAAAATACTGATAATTTACAGCATCAGATATTTTTACCGCGAATTTGGAACTTCATTAGAAACTGTAAAATTATATATATATATATATCATATCATTATATCCTTTCGGCCTAGAGCCCATAAATGAATCCGACATTGTGATGAGAGGAGCCACTTAAACAGGTATAATTATACCGGTGGCTATTCCGTCCTCTTTTAGTCGCTTTTTTCGACAAGTACAAGAGTAAGACGAATGAACTGTATAATCTCCAAACTATGGAGTGAGGAAATCTAAAACACGCCGAATATTTTAGGAAAATAATGACGACTCCTCCATTGGTGTACCTAATCCATCCCTACCTTCAAAGAGAAAAGAAGAAATAACTAAACTATAAGTGAAATAAATTAAAATATTAAACACACATAAGAAGGTACGTTTTTTAATTCATTGAAATACAATATTTAACTCGTTTGAACTGGTCTTTTGTTTGCTATATGCGACTTGTTCGTTTTATCGGTTATTAGTTCCTTTTATAAGTTACTAATTTTCATCAATAATTACGTTTTTATAAATCATTAGTTTTTTAAGCTTAGTTTTATTTTTGTGTGTACGAACTAAGGTAAATAGAGGCTAAGGATGACACTTTGTAAAATTAATGTCTGGTAGCTAAAACAATTACATATTTCATAGTGCCTTCTTTTCTAGAAAGTAAAGTGCGTTTTCAGTTTTTCTAACTACTTATTTATATTATATAATTTGTATTGTTTCTCGAAACTTATAAACATATTGACCTTGATAACTTATAAACATATTGACCTATAAACATATTGACCTATAATCAAGTTGACTTTGCAAGAAAATAAATGTTTTTTAACCTGTTCGTTAAGCCACATTTTTTTCAAAGTTAGTAGCTTGACCACTGGGCCATCGCGATTTGCTTGGCAATTACTACTTCCCAACTTTTTCTTATTTAGAGTGGCAACAGAAATTTACTACTTCATGCCTCTTGAGGTAAACAGGTATATTTATCTTCTGCCGCTTGTTGATGATACGAGAGTGATATGGTCTATAGTTTTCGTTAAATTTAAAATTTTCTCAATAACGTCTATGCTCTTATGAAAGAATTTCAGCATTAGTCTGTTCCGTTTCAGTAAACATTAATTATCAGCCCTACTCAGTACAACGCTGGAAGATTTTATTCTTACCGCGTGCTGGCTGGTTTCTTGTTGAAGTCTGGACGGCTTTCCCGAAAATAGAAAAGATTTATTTGTGAGAATTTTAGTTACAAATTGTGATTATTTTGTTAATTTTAGAATTTGGTTTTTGCGAATTAACTTGAATTCAAAGGTTTATTGATGAATTACGATGACAATTGCTTAAGTGAAGTATAGTGATTGGATATTACAATTTGTTGATGCGAAAGTTTCTATAAACGAGTAATGGTTTCATCCGGGTGTGCACAGATTGGAAAAATCAGGGAATTTGGTATTCCCGGAATTATTAGGGTATTTGTCAAAGAGTTGAAATTAATCAGGGAATTTAAATATAAATTTAATTTACAAAAACTTTTTTATCAGAAAAATTTGCTAGTTTGTGAGTACATGAAATTTTGAAAGTTTGTGAGTACGTATTGTTAGTACATGAAACTATTTATTTAGCTGTGTTTTTATGCCCCCCGATATTTTTGTAATCAGGGAAATAGTTCGTAGTTAAAAGAAATTACAAAATAACTTCTTTGTGTTACATATATATCTCAAAATTATAGGAAGAGAAATAAAAGTGAAATTTAACGTATCACATTTTAAGTTAACATGTTACAAACCCTGAAGTGTGGATTTTGATGAAAAATATGATTCTTTTGAGATTATATGCAAGTAATTTATAGTAAATATGATTCCGCCTCTTAAGGGGGAGGGTGAAAATGTGAAGGAAGTTGTCAGACTGAAAGAGAGCAAATTATAGGTTTACTAAAAAATGTTTGGCAAACAAACTTCAGGTAAATAATTTAAAGGTTCATTGTTATAAATATTATCAATGAAATTAAGTGGTGAAACACAGCGAAAAGAACTTTCACTTACTAATTACTCTAACCACACATATATACATAGAACTATAGTTTTACACATTCTGGCGAAATATGATCTGAAGAAACCTATATGTCTACGATAATAATTAAGAATAATGTTATTTTCGTCCCATTCACAGTCGTGAAAGATCCGTGAAACATCATAAAAGGAATTCCAGTTTTTGTCCTAAAATCCTCCGAAATATGTTCTCCGCGGACATCCTCAGGACCCTCAAAGGACGTACTTCACGCATGCACATGGATCATAGCGGGACGTCCTACGGACGTCCGACAGTGTATTTTGAATATCCCGAGGTCGTTGGGGATGTCCGCACCGGACGTCCTCGGGGCGTCTTTGTGTTATCTGGGTAATAGCTTTGCTTCACCTCTAGCCCAGATATTGTATTACTTGGGAAGCAACAGAAAGATTAAAAAAATAAATTCAAATGAAATGAAATATGCAAATAACTTTGCATACTGTCCCTGTATGCAGACATAGATACAGATGAAGTATCGTTTGGGAACACTTTTAATCTAATCTCCATAAAATCTAGAATTTTTAGGAAGTTGTCCTTACACGATGCTTCTCTTGTTTCCTTAGCTATACTGAGGAGCAGTAGCACGTAGGGGTCACTTTTACTATCTATTCTAACAAAGTAGGATAATTCCTTTAATCGATAAAAAGCAAATAATTCCATTATGTAAAAAAGACTTCCCAATATTGATTCACGTCAACTCCAAAATATGGGCTTGCTAGTTCAACTGATTCTCCAAATATCGATTTTTATTTTCAGGGAGTTTATTGTGGATCCTCCTGTATATGCATACATTATTTTCTTTAGTTTTTAAACAATTTATTTTGCATAATTTTTTCGTAGATCCTAGTTTTTTATCTCAAAATAGAATTGTGACAAATCGTGGTCCCTTTTACACAAATCGTATAGAACTTTTTCTTATAGTCCCCTGATTTTTTAAAAATAAAATTGCAATGTATTCTCGAGATTTCCCGAGTATTTTTCTATATGCGTTAGATGCAGCACAACATCTAGTTTCTTGTGTCAAAATATAATTGTGGTCACCAGTGTTCATCGTTACGTAAATCGTATAAGCATTGTTTCTCCTATTTGGAGCATTATAGCCCAGATGCTCTTGCGCCATAAAAAATTCAAACAAACAAACAAATTCTAAATTGTCTCATGAGGTTTTCGAAATCAAATTTGAACGTGTTCTTGATACATCTGTCTATATAAAAGGCAGCATAGCTTTTAGTTTCTTGTGATAAATTAAAATTGAGGTCACCTATGGTTTCCTCTGATTAAATCGTTTAAAGCCTGTTTCATCTAAATGCCTTGAATTTTTTAAATTGAATTTTAATATGTTCCCTACGCTTCCAGATTATTTTTCTAGGTTCCTTAGATACACCACGACTTCTGTTTTTCCCAAATAACGTCGCAATGTTCTCTGGTCCCATTTACGAAAATCGCAAAAAAAAAAATCCATAAATTTCCGTTGTAATTTGAAGTCCCGAAAAAAAGTCACTTCCAGAGGTGCAGTGAAAGTTCTTGTCTAGGGCCAGGGGGGAGGTGGTCCATGGCTCCTCACACATAACCAGATTTTATTTACCAAATAGAACGAAAAATTTTAAAAGACTTCACTGAATGTGTACTCCCAATTTTTTTGGTCTAGAACCGCCACTGCCCATATCGTACTTTTAAAATTTTTACATCTACGTAATCAGCATCAAAAATACTCTTAAATAGTGCTAATAGCTTTCGCTTATTCGCATATCCTATGGGAAGTGAAAATCGCTCTTGAAACGATCAAATTACACAATTGAATTTGAATAAATACAAAGCACGCTGTATAGCAATATTCATAGCTAAACTCATTCTATTAATCTTGAGTGAGCTTATTTGTTTGTTTGGCTTTTTTATGGCGCAAGAGCATCTGGACTATACCGCGGCATGTTTCTGGCACAGTATAGCCCAGATGCTCTTGCGCCATAAAAAATCCAAACAAACAAAAATAAGCTCACTCAAGATTAACACAATTTTAAATAGGTTTATTTAACCTTAACCTTTGACAACTGCTTACGTAGCCATGTGCATCCAGGTAGTTGGTAGTTATTCTGACTAGGATAGCTCTGGCCTGCTAAGACAATTGTCAACGGTCAAATAAACTTATTTAAAGTACTGTTAATTTTGTGTGGGCTTACTTTTAATACAGAATTATAATTACAGGGAAAAGAACAAATTCGGTTTTAATTAAATCCCTTATAAGCAAATATAACAACATACAGTATGAAAATTATTAAATGAAGTTTTGAGTATTGACCCACCGTATTAATTTGAAAATCCGTTAATAAAAATATAACGATATCTAAAAAAGAAAAACTGAAAACTCCCATGAAAAACGCAAAGGTCTTATATAACTTAAATGTATATCTATTATCTAAATATATAAATTCTAAAATGTACATATGTATTAACTCAGTATACGAAAAAAAAAGTTTGTGTATTAACCAAATACATAGTAAACTAAAATATATATTTATCTTTTGTAATTATACTTTCCATTTAAAATGTGCAGCGGGTTAAAGTATTCTCAGTAACAACGTAGAATGAGGAATTTTTCATAATACAAATAAAACCACTCATGACGATTGAATCTATCTATGATTATAGATTCTTAATAAAATTCACATCAACTTTTGGTATTTACCATTGATTTAATTTGTTTAAGTCAAAATCAATTTTTTTGTCCATATTTGAAATTTCTAAAATGCAACATTTTATGTTACAATCAGTTTAAAATTATAGCTCATTTACTTGAAGCATAAGAATAAATTTCCGTCTTCAAAGTTCACAGGCGAGGTGTAAGACGTCTACTCGTTTGCTAAAATCTTCTAGATTAAATATACATATATATATGCCATAATTATAATATGATTGTGACATGTAGTACCTTCTAATGTAATATACATAAATACACTATACTTAAATGTATATTAATTTAGACGAAGTTCAAATAGTAAAACAAAATATAAATTATAGTACTAAAACCATGTAAATTAAAGTAGTAGAGACAATTTAAAATAAAAACTAAAATTATAGTAGCAAAAAAAGGAGGGAAAAGGAATAAATGAAAGATTGAACAACATCAAGAATTTGTATCTTCATCAGGAAGCGTACAAAATCCATGTTATTGGTTTGCTTTTTCTGACTACAATAATTGAGATTTGTGATTAATACTGAATGAACCAATATTGATCAAAAATTAGTTAAAAATAGTGTACAACCCGAATGTAATTAGTTTAGAAAATTATTTTAATAATTTTCAAGGGTCTTATATTATATATATATATAATGTTTGAATTTTATGATTCGAGGACTGCTATTCGCTGCTGAACCGGATACTAAAATTTTCTGTGGAATCAGAATATGCTTATTCTATGGAATTATACCTCGGCCTAGAGTGAGCAGAAAAATGTCAAACATTTCACAGTACAACTTAAATTGAACCGGAATAAATTTCAAGATGGATAAATGTGCACAACTATGCCAATATTTTGAGCCAATTAGAACATATAATGAGTTAACAAATGCTTGGATCCTACTCCATTTTTCTTCTAAGATGTGCGTTGCTTTTCGTGCTTTTCTATACAAAGATCGATGCGATCTGGTCATTGGGATAAGAGAATCGAAAACACCATTAATTTTGCTTTGATGGGCGGACAAATGACTTCGTAGGAAACTACTCTTCCATTTACTTCAGACAACGTTAACCCTGGGCTGTTGCATTTCCTTTCTGCCATGTCCCGCACAATACCATGTTGTTTCCTTGATGTATGACACGGCGATAGGAAATGACACATAAATAAATGAAATATAAATTGCGAGAAAATGGAAGATTGACAGCAGCTCTTTATAGATTCGAAGTAGTCATTAAAATTTTACGTGAAATTTAAATTTGAAATGCTTATTTATTTATTTTTTTGAACGGAATTGTAGTAAATGATGTACTAACTGTTGAACTTTGGCCCTTCATCTAAACGCGGTAGATAAAGAACAGAGAAGCAGGTAAAAACAATAAGACTGAATATACAGTTGAAAGTCACTTTTGAATAATAGCAATCTGTTGAAAATGGAAAGAGTTTATACATATATTGAATGAAATAAGGTACGTTTAACTTCCATTTGGATCATCGAGGTTTGTTTCCATCAGATGCCCATTATTTTTGGCTTTTGTATAGATAAATCCCCGACTTCGATTCTGTAGAGGATAAAGGAATGCAAATTTTTCCAAAACCTGTTCTTACATAATTTGGTTTAAATTGTCTTTGCGCCATAAAACTCAAAGTAAATAGTCACATGTAATATTAATAAACAACATTTGCCTTTACACATTCTTTTAATGTACACTTTATTTCGATTTTCATTAGGTTATGTACAATATAGCATGAGCGCCCATATGGAAAGTAGGGGGACTCCAGCCTCACTAGCCGTTTAAAAATTTATTTGCCCGAACCTGCTACGCATTTACTTTCAAAAGTTTTACAGTCACATTTTAAAATAAGGTACTTTTTAGCTCATTACTAATTGTCAAGCAATATCAATTATTTTTGTAGCGTTTTGCTATCTTGTACATTCACTAAAATTCTCGACAGCTTTGAGAAGGAGGTAATTTTCCCTAAGAAGGGTAATAATATCTTACAATAATTTTTATCAACACCTACCTAGAAGTACTCGTTAATTTTTCTCAGCCTGCCCCTAGAAGTACTCGTACTGGCGCTCATACGACATAAACTCTGATGACACTAAGCGAAATTCTCCTTTTCGGCAAAGCATCAGTCAAATAAAGAGGAAGATATTTTTTTTTTTGGAAAACAAAACAAAATATCTCTAACTTCGAACATAAAGGTCATGAATATGAAAGTTCAGTGGGGAAGAGGTTCCAGTCCTAAATCTCCATATGCACATATCATTATATATATCATCATATTCAACCATTATCTATCCACTGCTGGATGAAGGTCTCTCCAAATGCTTTCCACACAAGTCTATCCTGAGCAATTCGCTTCCACGTCACCCCAACCTGTTTTCTTATTTCATCCACCCATCTAGTTTGAGGACGTTTTCTAGGTCTTCGGTGGTCTCTTGGAATCCAGTTCAGAATTTCTGTTGTCCATCGTTGATCAGTTCTTCTTGCAATATGCCCAGCCCATCGCCATTTCAGCCCTTTTACTTTAACAATGATGTCCTCTACTCTAGTTTGCTCTCTCACCCAAGTGTTTCTTTTTCGATCTCTCCTAGTTATTCCAAGCATGCACCTCTCCATGCTCCTTTGCGTTGTCTGTAACTTTCGTATTGCTCCAACTGTTAGACTCCATGTCTCTGATCCATAAGAGAGGACTGGCAATACACACTGGTTGAAGACCTTTCTTTTTAGACACAAAGGCAATTTCCCCTTCAGGATAAAACTGTTTCTTCCAAATGCACTCCAGCCAAGTTTAATACGTCTGTTGAGTTCTTTCATAATGTTGCCATCCATTGAAATCAGCTGGCCAAGGTAAATATATGAATCAGCAATTTCTAGCTCAATGTTGTCAACTTGTATTTTTGTTTCCTCTACGAAATTATTGAACATGATCTTAGTTTTTTGTAGGTTCATCTTGAGTCCAACTTCTTTACTTCTAGTTGAGAGCTCCTGTACCATGTCTTGGAGTTCTAATGGGTTCGTTGAAAAAATAACAATGTCATCAGCAAACCGCAAATGATTTAAATATTCACCATTTATTTTTATTCCCTTGTTATTCCAATTTATCTGCTGAAAAATCATCTGTAAAGCTGAAGTAAAAAGTTTTGGAGAAATGGTATCTCCCTGCCTCACACCTTTACCAATTTTGATAGTTTTGGTATCTTTATGTAACCGAAATTTTGCACTTGCATTTTTATACACACGTTTCACCATGTCAATGTACACATCCTCAATGTCTGTTGATCTTAAAGAGTTGATGACTGCTGATGTTTTAATAGAGTCAAAGGCCTTCTCATAGTCAATAAATGCCACACACAATGGAAGTTCATATTCATGTGTTCTTTCAATTAATTCTCTTAATACTTGAATATGGTCCACTGTACTGAATCCACTTCGAAATCCAGCTTGTTCTCTTGGTTGAGCTGCATCTAATTTTTTCTGCAGGCGATGTGTTAGCACTTTTGTGAAGATTTTATAAATAGCAGGTAACAAGCTAATTGGTCGGTAATTTTTCAAATCCTCTTTATCACCTTTTTTATGCAAAAGAATTACTGTTGCAGAATCCCATTGGTTTGGTATGTTACCGCTGTTAAGACATTTGGTAAAGAATTTTGCAAGTATGTCTTCTACATATTCTCCAGCTTCTTTTAGGATATCTAATGTAATACCATCATCACCAGGGGCTCTTCCTTTCTTCATACTTTTTATTGCAAATGAAACTTCTTCTTTTAAGATTTTAGGAGCTGTTCCTTCGACTATTTCAATGTCTTCGTTTAATCCACTGTTACTTTCGTATAGATTTTTGTAGAATTCTTCAACTCTTCTAAGTATTTCTTCCCTATTTCTTGTTACGGTGCCATCCTCTCCTTTTAATGCAATGATGTGTTTCTTCCCAACAGATAAACTTCCTTTAACAACCCTAAGGCTCTTGTTATTTTCAATGGCTTTCCTTACTAGCTCACAGTTGAATTTTCTTATGTCTTCTTTCATGCTTTTGCGCAGAGTTTTACAAAGTTCTATGTACTCAATCCTGGAACTGGTATTTTGATTGTCCACCTTCATATCTCTTCGCCTTTTCATGAGCTGTTTCGTCTTCTCAGATAATTTGCTATTGTGCTTTTTACAGGTTACACCACCAATTTCCCCAGCAGTTTCAACTATTGTCTTAACAATGTTTTCATTTGCTTCTGAGATATCACTTTCATCAATAAGTCCTTCCAGTGCAGAAAAGCGATTTTTTAATTCCAACTTGAATGCCTCGGTATTTTCTTTTAATTTCTTTAAATCCACCCTCTTACTTACTTGTTTCCTAATGAGCTTCTGTCGTTCTAATTTAGTATTTAAGTGCACTTTACATCTCACCATTCGATGATCACTTCCAGTATTAAATCTGTTCAGTACACTGCAATCTTCAATAATTGATTTCTTGTTTGCCAGGATATAGTCAATTTCACTAGTTCCCCCATTTGGGTGTTTCCATGTCCATTTTCTTTGCGGTTTCTTCTTAAAAAATGAATTCATGATGCTAAGATTTTCAGCTTCTGCAAATTCGATGAGTTGATCGCCACGTTCATTCCTTTCCCCATATCCGTATTTACCAACCGATGTCTCTCCTTGTTCCTGTTGTCCAATTCTTGCATTGAAATCCCCCATGATGAGCTTGATATGTTGTTTCCCTTTGGTGTGTAACTCTTTGATTTCTTCATAAAATTCTTCAACCTCTTCGTCGGTATGGCTTGATGTTGGTGCATATACCTGTACTATCTGAAGTTGGTATCGCTGGGTTAGTTGAACAACGAGCCTCGCTGCTCGATCTGACGTGCTTTCGACTTCAAGAAGGTAGTCTTTAATTCTTTTGTTGATTAAGAAGCCAACACCACTTGTTCTTCCAGTTTCCGTTCCTCTATAATAAAACAAATGTCCACTTTTAAGTTCCACCAACTCTTCACCTTTTCTTCTAACTTCACTGAGTCCTACAATGTCCCATTTGATCTTGTCAAGTTCTTCTTCCAATTCCTGAAGTTTTGCTTCAGAAGCAAGGGATCGTCCATTATACGTTGCCAAGGTCAATAACAAACGGCAGCCTGGGCCATTCCAGTGATTCTTAGCACCCCCTGCTTTCATGCCACGCTGACCGCTGCCTTGATCAGGAGCACTCCAGCACCTGGAGACTAGGGGCCATGGTTTTTGGTGTATTAGCATATTGGAGGAATTAGCCATCATTTCACCACGCTGGCTAGACGGGTTGGTGAATTAGCCCTCCCCTTCCGCCTTTCCATCCGTGCAGCAAATATTAATTTGCCTCATAAATAGAAAGCCCAGCCTGCACCACTTGAAGGCGGGGTAGGACACTAGGTTACTGGCCTGGCCGGTTCCACACATCGTCACATACGTTCAGCGTGTGGGTCTCCTTCCAGTTAGATACCAGCAA
>QLNU02015359.1:4240683-4254744 GCA_006491805.2 Dysdera silvatica | reverse complement strand
AAAATACGTTGCCTATCAATTACTTGTGGTAGGACCAGGACTTGACTCGATGTTGCCCCTCATAATAAAACTAGAAGTATAAGAAGGCTAAATTTGAATATGATATTCAACTTTTCTTGAATTTCTCAAGTTATTACAGGATTTGGAAAGATGGGGAGAAGCGTGTAGGTACCGGCCCCCCTTGGAGATATAGAGAGGATTGCCTCATTGGAGGAATTTTTAGGAGATTGGCTCGTATTTACATTACAGACTGAGAAAGTCAGGAAAACTCACAAGTAACCCCTCCCCCACTTCCTCGGAGCTCACATGCCGAATCTAACGAATTTAATTGAGCTTAATGTAGACACATTAAAATCCTTAATGTATGAAAATTAGCAGCTATATTCCCATGGAAATCGAGAAATTAAATATTAAAAGGTAGTTAAAATAGAGCCAATTGAAACCTTTTTGGCAACACGCGGCGGGATAACAAGCTGGTCGAAAAATGTGAAAAAGCGAACGCGGGATGTATTCTAAAAGTTTAGAATACGTCCAGTAATACAGAGCTAGCGTTAACTTTTTAAATTTAAACGTATTAGATTTTGAAGTAGCTGTAAAGTTATTTTTTTCTCTATTCGTTAAATTGAAGTTCTATATTATTTTTGTTTTATTTCTGAAAGTCATAGCAGAAAACAATTTACTTTAATTTTTATAATCACATTGCAAGTTGCAATTCGGTTTGTGCATAAGAGAGACATTCATTTTTATTTCGAATTCCGCACGTGAATGTTTTCGTGAAATAATTTCAGCCAAACTAGTTTGTTTACTTTCGAAAATTGCATTTAACCCTTAGAAGCCTTATTTTCCAAATTAAATTTAAAAATGTATTTATTGCAGTAGCCAGATAAAGGGAAAAATAATAAAAAAATCACAATACTTATTTTATATATTTATTTCGAAAAAAAAGCAGGTATAAATTTTGATACTTTAGGCATTAAGTCCATAAATATGTCGCACTAACTGTTTAAAAGTCCGGTAACAAATTTAAAACTTAAGGCATTTAAGGGTTAAGAGTTTAGCGAGCTTCCTTGGAGAATTTTGCAGATTACACCTTTATTACAATTAGCCCTGTCTAATTTATTATTGCGTATTCAGTTTCTAGCAAAAATATGAAATCATTCCGTTCAGTCTATTCTGTGTTGAATAGTCATAAAACCAATAATTAAACTTATTTTCTTGGAACGAAATACTGCCGTAATAAATCTTATACTAATTTGGCTTAACATGTCGAATGTCTCGTCAAATGGGCGTGAAATCTTGAAAAGAAGGTTGGCCTCCCCTAACCCATGATTGGCTGAATCAACAAACATGGTCCGCTCGAAAAAATTAAAAAAAAAAACATATAAAATTCCATTTTTCGACCCAACAATGATTTGCAAATAGGCTTATAATAACATAAGGATTTCAAAAATGTATCGGAGGTGCGGTGGATTAAACTCAGCCTGTATAGAATTTTATGAAGACAGATAAGTAACCAAAGTTAGATTTAAGTCTCTAAGATTTTACGAACATACGAACTTAAAAGCTGAGTACGACAGCAAAACTTTGGAATTCCTCTGAAATAATAAAAAACACATTTTGTCATCATATTGCATAATATTCGAAATATGCGCATTCAGTCAGTTAAAATATTAATGTCTGTCGCAAAAAAGAAAATCAGAACTAAGTAATGAATGATATACGGAGTGATCCATGACCTGCATCCTGTCAGTCGCAGAAATTAAAATCTCCGTTAAGTTGGTCAGATAACATATATGTTATGCCTCATTTACATTCAGCACTCTTCCGTGGAAGTGAGCAGGGAAGTGAGTATGAAAGTGAGCAGTGCAAGTATATAAATACATCACTCCCGCTAACAATGCTCCTGCCATTTCCGTCGTTCCCTATGCTGGTGGCTTTTGTGCGGAAGTCAAAGGAGGCAGAGCTCTGAAGCTGCAACCAATTCTACGTCTTCCATTGACCGATGTCGAATGCGAAGTAAGTATGAAGCGGCAAGGTAAACACTCATTGCCTTTGATGCTGCCACAAAAGTATTTTGGGGTGTAAATACACCAGCGTGAGGAGCAGTATGGCTGAATGTAAACATAGCTTTAAATACGGGTTCCACTCCCTATAGCGTTTTAAATTGCGTGCCATTTTCCCGCCGACCTTAGAGTCTATTCACCATCCGAGTCTGGGATTGGGTCCCGATGCCAGCAGAGGTTAGGAGACTTCGGAAACATGTAGGTTCTGGATAACCTTTGCCGACCTTGCTCCGCGAAAACACAACATACGTTGCAATGAAGCTTAAAGTGACGTTAAACTAAGACTTTTATCTCCAAATAACTGATATAAATAATGGAAGGTGAAACGCATTCCGAGATGGGAAATAATTAAAAGGAATATGTGATATTGTTATATGTAAAATAATGGCCTCACGCCATTCTAATATATTTCTAATATATTCTCTTCTCATAACCTTGAGGAGAATAAAATCGTTTGTTTAAAACAAATGATTCAGCTATATCAAATTTTCAAATTTTAATGATCTCAGTCATGTAATATGAATAGTTTAATCCGCAGTGATTACTCGTAAGTTCGATTTTTAATAATTAATGGTTTAAGGATAGGGCTCGCAGTAAACTCTCAATCTCATTCGAAGTGACTTTATAGAAAGACATCGTTTGCAAATCTATAATGCAGTAAAACCTCTCTAAGGCGACCTCAGAGAAGTGGTCGTGGAACGGAGGTAAATTTAACATTGGGCCTATGGGGGTGGAGGAAATTCGTTTCCAGAAAAGATGGCTATTAAGGAAGGTGGTCGTTAAGAGAGGTTTTACTGTATCTATCCATCAATATATTATCGAACGAGAACAGAAGTATCAAACATAAAATAAAAATACCGCAGAATCTGCCTAAAGCGACCACCTTTCGGACTGGACTGCAGTGGTCGCCATGGAGAGGTGGTCCCTATAGATAACAGACTTTGGTATGGTCATGACTAAGTCCCTACCAGTTCCCTATTCTAAAACATGGTCACTTTATTCAGATGGTCAATTTATTAAGCTTGTCGCTTTACCAGATTCCACCGTATCTGAAATTATATATTGTATATAATTATTCCATTGTATCTGCAATTATAAGTTATATATAATTATTCCATTGTATCTGAAATATTTAGTAATTTAATATGTCGATGATCCCTACCTCAACGTATTAATTACTTAGAACTATTTTTATCAATGAAAAGATTAGAATTTCATATTCAAAATCTATCATTTTTTAAAAATAAAAAAATTGTTTTTCACCCTAATAAACTAACCTACAATAATAATAATAAACTAATATCATCATCATCATCATCATATTCAACCATTATCTATCCACTGCTGGATGAAGGTCTCTCCAAATGCTTTCCACACAAGTCTATCCTGGGCCATTCGTTTCCACGTCACCCCAACCTGTTTTCTTATTTCATCCACCCATCTAGTTTGAGGACGTTTTCTAGGTCTTCGGTGGTCTCTTGGAATCCAGTTCAGAATTTCTGTTGTCCATCGTTGATCAGTTCTTCTTGCAATATGCCCAGCCCATCGCCATTTCAGCCCTTTTACTTTAACAATGATGTCCTCTACTCTAGTTTGCTCTCTCACCCAAGTGTTTCTTTTTCGATCTCTCCTAGTTATTCCAAGCATGCACCTCTCCATGCTCCTTTGCGTTGTCTGTAACTTTCGTATTGCTCCAACTGTTAGACTCCATGTCTCTGATCCATAAGAGAGGACTGGCAATACACACTGGTTGAAGACCTTTCTTTTTAGACACAAAGGCAATTTCCCCTTCATGATAAAATGTCTCTCCTTGTTCCTGTTGTTCAATTCTTGCATTAAAATCTCCCATGATGAGCTTGATATGTTGTTTCCCTTTTGTGTGTAACTGTTTGATTTCTTCATAAAATTCTTCAACCTCTTCGTCGGTATGGCTTGATGTTGGTGCATATACCTGTACTATTTGAAGTTGGTATCGCTGGGTTAGTTGAACAACAAGCCTCGCTGCTCGATCTGACGTGCTTTCGACTTCAAGAAGGTATCTTTAATTCTTTTGTTGATTAAGAAGCCAACACCACATGTTCTACCAATTTCCGTTCCTCTGTAATAAAAAAAATGTACACTTTTAAGTTCCACCAACTCCTCACCTTTTCTTCTAACTTCACTGAGTCCTACGATGTCCCATTTGATCTTGTCAAACTCTTCTTCCAATTCTTGAAGTTTCGCTTCAGAAGCAAGGGATCGTCCATTATACATTGCCAAACTGCCTGCAAAAGGGTTGCTGGTATCTAACTGGAAGGAGACCCACACGCTGAACGTATGTGACGATGTGTGGAACCGGCCAGGCCAGTAACCTAGTGTCCTACCCCGCCTTCAAGTGGTGCAGGCTGAGCTTTCTATTTATGTGGCAAATTAATATTTGCTACACGGATAGAAAGGCGGAAGGGGAGGGCTAATTCACCAACCCGTTTAGCCAGCGTGGTGAAATTATGGCTAATTCCTCCATTATGTTGACACACCAGAAACCATGGCCCCTAGTCTCCAGGTGCTGGAGTGCTCCTGATCAAGGCAGCGGTCAGTGTGGCATGAAAGCAGGGGGTGCTAAGAATCACTGGAATGGCCCAGGCTGCCGTTTGTTAATAAACTAATATACAATAATAATAATAAACTAAACTACAATATGGCCTTCAGCCCTACGGTGAAGCAGTGGTAACGCATTCGCTTAAAGCACCGTTATCCTGGTTTCGACTCTCAATGATGTACAGTGGGGCCATTGCACCGAAAATTTGGGAAAAATTAATACCATTTGATCGTCTCAATATATTTGAGCAAAATCAACTTTATTTGTTATCAAGTCAAGCGTACTTGATTTTGCGATACAAAAATTATGAGCGCCCTTAAAAACTGGGCGCTGGCGCCACGGCGCTTGATTATTTTTTTTTAGAGTATATACCATGTTTAATATCATTTTAAAGAGGCTTTTTTTCTGAAAACAATGATGTCGCAATTTTGAAAACAATCCGATTTTATCGAAAGTTACAAGCGATCAAATTATTGAACTTTTAGTTCTTGGTGAAATTTTGTCAGGACTGGATAACTTACTTTTTAACTACTCTGTATAATCTTTTCTTCACAAAATCGCTTGCATATGGTCTAGCTAAGCTACTTGCTAAATTTGGAGCCATTTGCAATGTTAGATTAAGCTACAGTTGACCCTGAATACGAAGACTTAGATTATGGACACCCTGTATAAAATGGAATATTTCCAAATGGGGCAAACATGGGCAAGGTTTTTTTATGTTTCAGCCAGATCAACTTATAAAGAAACATATATATTAAAATTACGGACATGATATGGACTGATTAAATTAAATTTCCATAAACAAATATAGAACCATCAAAACTTAACTTTTTTTTAATGCGTCAATATTAAATGAGCTTTATAAAATACTATTAATCAATCACAGCGCAACAGACATAATTAAAAAATGATGCACTCATCTGCTGGTGAGGAATTCCTGCTAAAAGTAGTTCAATATAAATATGTACGAAAGAGTACTTCGAACGAACACACTATTATATCATTTTCGCTTTTTTGAAGCATAATTTGAAATCGCTAAAACAGCGATTCAAAACCTGGAGGTCGCGGTCCTCAAAGGAGTCGCGAACAGGTTTTTGGGGGTCGCCGCAACTATTTTTAGTTGCAATTATTTTTATAAGGAATTTCGTATCAAATTTATCTAACACTTTTATATATCTACCAGTCAACATGGCAACAAACGTTGCAATATTCAACTAATGGTTGATTACTGTATATTTATAATTAATAAAGTGCATACAATTAATGTAATACATATAATTTTATATTTAATGTGTTTCCTTCACTCCGTCAGAAGGACTTTTACTATGCAAATGTGGCTACGGCGGACAGAGGGGGTCGCAGATCTTTTGGTTACGAGAATAGGGAGTCGCGATCTCTTGGCTACTCTGACAGTGGGTCGCAGCTTGGAAAAGTTTGGGAACCACTGCGCTAGAACAAGCAAGTTTACATCACTTTTATAGGTGTGCCATTTTTTCCCCACCCCCCCTTCTTACGTCATACCTTACGCGTACACTATTCGACTCTCAATTCCAGACGGCAGTTGCCACATATTGTTAACTTTTTTGGGGTTTTTTTTTTGCTAGCAATTAGTGCATTTGGTTCCACTGTGCTGTGTCTAAAACAAGAATGCTTATAGACTAACCGCTCATCATTATAGTTTGGTAGTTGGTTTCCTAGGTCATAAGAGATCTGGATCCATCGGAAAACTGTATATCCCAGATTAGCATGACCCTTGCTGTCCATCCGTTGTAAAACTCATGAACAAACAAACGATACTGGCATAAGTGGGACGGTTTTGTCTTTGAAGGCGCATGGATAGCAAATGATATGCTACAGTGCACAGGAAAAGTCGGCTCAAGTTTAGTGTTATAATTGGAATCGAACGCGGGTATATAGTATGAAGCATGAATTATCTACTTCTAGTGTGCCATGGAGCTTAAGAGGAGGTTAATGCATATATCCGTACATACATACATTTCGTACAAAATCCTGGTTGCTTGATATATGGGCTTGCATACAGACCCTCGCTGTCCGTGAATTCCCTTCCTTATTGGTTGCTCAATGATTTAAATCAAATTCCTGTTTAAATACAATTTAGCACATGTCCTATGGCAACACACGATATAACCATACAACGTACAGAGGTCCCAGACTTAACAATGCAAATTAGCTTAATAAACAACCTTAAAAATTTATCGATCTATAAAAATATGCCTAAAACGTTTACCTGACTGTAAAATATGCCTAAAACGTTTACCTGACTGTAAAATATGCCTAAGAAGCACATTAAGATATGAAAATTATTTACTTGTTACAAATGCCTGGCGTTTGACTATTTAGTCATTAACCTTCGAGCTTTTCAATATTTGCTAACACTGTCTTGAGAAGTTCTTAGTGCATTGCACACGTTAAGATGATCCGATGCCATCATTTGGCTGCTACTGATCATTTTGCAGTCACGGGTTTCAGTCTGACCAAAGCTGAACAAGCATGTCCGCATACAATCACGTCCAATTATCGTGCGAAATTTTGCCAAGGCGGCAGTTCTGAGAGTATCCGGAACTAGTGATTTAGAGTGGAGTAACACATCCCAGGGTTTATTAAAAGCCTTATTTGAAATCTCCAGATCGTTGCTTTTACTAAATTATTGATCAAACAACAATGTCAATCAATCAACGTTTATTGGCGTAGTGATACCAACGCCGATGGTATGGCGTGATTAGATGGTGAAACGTTCGAAAGAAAATAAATATTTCTGCCTTCGGTGGGACCTGAACCCACGACCTTCCACTAATATCGATCGTTGCGTTTACTAAAATAGAGCTATAAAAATAAGCCTAAAGAACTTAATAGACTATAATAATATTTCCAAAATAATTTTCATGCTATACAAATAAGTCTAATAAATTTATGTGCAGCCGGCGAAACAGAAATCTGAACACTTGTTTCCATTTGCGCAACAATTGCGTTACAGAAGAAATAAAAGTGTCAATTGATAGCAAACGATGAAATTTATATACTATAATGTTTGCCACCCACGTATATCTAGCTCGCGCAAGAGCTTTTTTTGTTTTTGGGGAAAAAGAGGTGCCGTCCTCATCCTGGATTCGAACCAGGGTCCCTCCGTTTAGCCCGCGGTGTCTTGACCTACTAGACGAATGAGGACAAGAACAAACGCATTTTTCTCCGTATATGAGGATGTAAGATATTATTACCCTTCACAGGGATAACACAATTGCCAAATAATGGTCAACACAGAAAAGCCTCCGGGGCGAGATTTTTGTGAGTTTTTCGTGGGGGAATTTATTATACAATAATTTTTGCCACCCACGTATATTTAGCTCAAGCTAGAGCTTTTTTGTTTTTGGAGAAAAAGAAGCCAAAAAAGCTCCAAAAACAAAATAAAGCTCTAGTTTGAGCTAATTATACGTGGGTGGCAAAAATTATTGTATAATAAATTCCCCCACGAAAACTCACAAAAATCTCGCCCCGGAGGCTTTTCTGTGTTGACCATATTTGGCAATTGTGTTATCCCTGCGGAGGGTAATAATATCTTACAATGAATTCTATCAATCCATATGAACCGTATGGTCCATATGTAATCCATATGGGACCGTATTTATATAAAACTTTCAGCAAGTTTGAAAATTGCAATGGTAAAAACTAGTTGATACCATTACGAATAATTTGAATCTGCAAAAAAAAAAAAATCTAGAACTAAATTTCAATTCATTTAATTCAAGGGTTTATGAGTTTTGAATATTAGAAATATTGAGTTCATAATGTTAAAACGTATTATGGGACTTTTATAAATATCTGGCGTAATATTCATCATATCTCTCCAATATTTTTATTGCCTTAAAGTTCAATATGCCAAATAAAATTTATGATGTTCTTCATTTTTAAAATAATATCTATAATATGAATTATAAATTATAAAAATCATATTCATTAAAAATATGAATAGAAACATATCAATTTCCTGACGGGTATTGAAACATTAATGTATTTTAGTTTCACGTAGACTTTCACAGCCCATTATAATAATCAACAACAAATTTTCAGATAGTCAGCTGTATAGCAAAACGATTATTTATTGCTAAAACTTTACGTTTCGATTCGAGCTGTGCGAATCATCATCAGAAGAGGTTAAATTAAATGAAAAATTTCGGGAAAATTGACGAATATACATAAACTGCGGAAACAATATAACCATGTTAAAAGAAATTATTATGAAATTTTTTTTCGATTTCATTTCCTTCTGTTTTGGCTTTTATATTCGTCTCTAAAATTTCATAATAATTTATTTCAACGTATTTATACTGTTTCCGCAACTTATGTATATTCTACAATTTTCTCAAAAGTTTTTCATGTAATTTAACCTCTTCTGATGATGATTCGCACAGCTCGAATCGAAACGTAAAGTTTTAGCAATAAATAATCGTTTTGCTATACAGCTGACTACCTGAACATTCGTTGTTGATTATTACGGTATTTTACCTGCTATACAGAAATTTCAAAGCAATCCAATCACTAGTTTTTTATGCTTAATATTATTTAAAACGACAGCTTAAATGGACATAGTTTGCACATAGTTACAAAAAGTAAGAATAAAAGAATAAAATAAAGATTATTTTAAGCTTGAAAACTGTTGTCGATTGACATTTCTTGATCATCATTTAGAAGGTATTTTTGTAAATTTAATCAGTGATAGAGAAAAAAAAAAAAGAGCCAACGTATCATACCTTTTAGATTTCAACAGTTTAGATCAGAAAATTTCATCCCCGACCTATAAGTTAGATTTTTATCATGGTGGAAGTCCTCTAGACGTTTTGTAGAATGTCTCGAGTTTTAAGAGCATGGCGCCAACATTTTAAATTAACCCAATTAAATAGTCTAGAACCACGTGACATCAAATTCAGGTATTGCCATTGGAAATTTCAGATTTGCTACAAGTTTAAATATGGAGACGGTCCCTTATGCAAATTTTGTGCACATGAATTGGTAGATTTCATTGCTTGCTATCGATTGGTAACTTTAATTTTCTGTAGCATAGCCATTCCGCGAATAGAAAGTTACTCTGATTTTTGTTTCACCAACTGTACAGAAAAACAGTAACAAAAACAGCAGCAATATTCGCTTACGCTGATATTGTTACTGCTCGTATCCTCAAAAAAACATTGAAAATAAAATAACAGGATTCGATAATATATGTAGAAATTGCGGGTCGAAGTAATAGGATGCGTTACATTTTAAATTTGGAGTTTTAGAATATTTAATTGTCACGCAAAAGTCAATTTTCGTTTCCGCGTATTCGTAACTGTTCGCAATTTTCTGGATTTGTTGCTCGCTTGTTGTAATTTTTTTCCATTTAGGAATTAATGTAGCGAATTGTTCGTCTTCACGATTTTGGAAAATGAAGATAATTTGATCTCTTGTCGTTGGATTTACTTTCATGAATCTATTTTAGGGTGCCATGGAACTCTTGTCTTTAAAAGTATGCATACCGTGGAAAAAAAAATGTTCGATCCACTAAATACTCTTTTAAAATACCTTTAAAATATGGGAGGTATTGAGAGAGAGAGAGAGAGATGATTTATTAGTATGTAGAATACCTCGGACTATATTTTGTAACGTTAGATATTTACAGCCTTCGTAAAATATCCCAAATAGATTTTGTATGATTAGGACAACTTAAGTTATTTGTTTGTTTATTATTAATTTTCTTTCTTTTAATATTTGACAATTAAATAACGCCCATGTCCGAAAAACCATTATTTGTTTCATTTTTTCAATGGTATATTAAATACAGAAAACACACAAAATGGTATTTGACAATAAAAATGTCAAAAAGTGTAAACGAAATGCATGACTCACACAGCGTTCTTAAAAACAAAATTTATAACGAATTCAAATAACAAAAGTGAAAAGAAAATTTAATGTGAGGAAATTTAACGTGGGGAAATTTGACTTGAGATCAATTTCAATAAAATTTTGAACCATTACGTATCATCAGAATGATAATATGAAATGATATATCATCATTACATATCATCAAAATGACGATATGCTATGACATATCATAATTACATATCATCAGAGTGAATGTGTCAGATCATGTTTATTCATTTATTTCATTAGCATTAATACAAGAACAAGTCATTCACATATCATGTTTCAAAAATACACTTATATGTATAGCACTATCAATGGTGTATTAGTTTCAAATTATCGAGTACTCAAGTGGCTGTAAAGAAAAAGTATATACAGGGTGTTCAAAAAAAATTACTGCCCTAATTGCATAATCTAGGATTGAATGGGTAAGAGACGAATCTAATCACTGGCACCAGTATTATGGAATAGAATACCCGAGGAAATTAAACTCTCTTGTTCATTTAAGGTGTTTAGGGTTAGATTGACTGCCTATTTGTTTGACCGCTTATCCTGTGTTTGAAACTTTTCGATCAGTTTATTTAATTTGATACACGACTTAGTGGCAATGGCTGGGGTTCTATGGGAGTGTAATACTCTTGTGTGTTACGGGCATATTATTTTTCGCTCAAAACTGATGGTTTCGCATTATTTATATGTATTTTATGTCGTTATGTCAATTTTGTTATGTTACAGTTATGTCGTTATATTACAATGAGAAACTTTTCGTTATTGTGCTCTTTAAGCATATTAAGAGAAGTTGCATTTATTTTGTAAATAAAGTGTGTGAAATAAGTTTCTGTATATTACAGTTTCGATGCAAATAAAATATGAAGTTGCATATTTATTTTATGAGCACCCTGTACATCTCACACACATGCATGATGCTACATTGGAGAACAGAACGTATCTTTATATCCAACGGGACCTCCTAAGCTTCCCCTTCCGAATGCCAGCGAGCACGGTAAAAGTTGTGGATTGCTTATGTATTATTTAGAAAGTTATTTTGTTCTATACCCGATTACTAAATATACGTATAATCCACAAAGATACAGTAATGTAATTCAGTTCTCGTCCCATGCGATAGTCTATTCTGGAGAAATGGAATAGTTGAAATGGAATTAGAATTTAGGCCAACTTTCAGTTTGCGCTTCGACTGTAATGATGGATTAGCCTTCACCATAGTCTGTATTTATCGTAATAAATCGTTTTACCGCGCTGAACGTACGTAACTGGAAACACTACCTCTACATTCGTTTAGTTAGGTCACTGAAGCCGTTATAAAAATAAAGAAAATGCTACTTACGGACAATTTTCTAAATAAAATATATCTTTTCTTCCTAATATAAGATTTATTTTAGCAATGGCACTTGAAATTTGCATTTCATTCGCTGACGCCTGAAGGACCTACGCAGCATAAATATATATGTGTGAAACAGAAGAAACAATACATAATACTATTTAATTTCAAGTGTCAAATAAGTTCAAGCGGTCTGAAGGTTTTGGAGTCGTTCTTTGGTTTAGAAATATCTTTCATTCTAGGTTCATATGTTTTACCAATATCTTTCATTCTAGGTTCACATGGCTTACCAATATCTTTCATTCTAGATTAATATGGTTTACCAATATCTTTCATTCTAGATTAATATGGTTTACCAATATCTTTCATTCTGGGTTCATATGGTTTACCAATATCTTTCATTCTAGGTTCGTATGGTTTACCAATATCTTTCATTCTAGATTAATATGGTTTGCCAATATCTTTCATTCTAGGTTCGTATGGGTTATCAATAACTTCCATTCTAGCGTCAAGTAATATACGTTCAATTTAACAGTTATTGGTACTCAAACTAGACGACAATTGTTTTTACTGGAAAAGTATAATTCTAGCTTGAACTAGAAATTAACTACAAAATTTATCTTATTATTAATTTATCTAGGAAAGTGGGTTCTAAAGGAAATTCACGCTAATGGTATTCTCGTATTTCGCCCATTACAGAATTAACATAAATTTCTTCTATGTGTATCCGAAAATAGACATAATGTAACTCTGCTTATTATATAAATTAGTAGTCCCTAGTCTTACAAGGCAAATATATTAGAGAAAAAAAGTAACGGAGATGTCAATAAATGTATCAATGGATATAAAAATTCCATTAATTACCTCTGAAAATTAACCCGTCTTTCGTTAGTAAATTGCCATATGATAAAAAGCTCTCCAGCGGGTCTTGCGAACGAAGTCAATTTACTTACATGAACATTTTTTCGGAGCCTCATTATATACCGACGGTTCGACATTTTGGGCGAAAGTGACAAAATGACAGGGTGTTTCCCTTTGTACTTTTCCTAGAATGCCGCACAAGTCTGAAATTGATCACCAGCATATTTTTTCTCTGAACAAAGAAATATCGAACGGGTTTAAATCTGCTACCCACTGCATTTCATACTTTACTTTATCATAAGAAGATACTTTTCTAGAAGAGAGCTGATACCCCATACGTGATCTAATAATCATCACTAAACAAAAATTCAATATATCGACTCAGTTATTGATTTAATATTTATTTATTGTTCAGTCAATTTTATTAAAAATACTGCTTTATTTCATCGATTGAATACATCTATGTAATATTAAAACTTTAGTGATAGCTAGCAGAGCGTCGGAAAAAAGTGTCAGCTGCATTTTCCTCGTGAATCTTTTATTTATTATATATGTATGAAAAGTGGCAATAAAGGAATGTTGGGCAAGGTTAATAATTTCCTCGAAGTATAAATTTAATTAATAAAGAAATTATGAAAAAAATGGACAAAAATCAAACATACAAGAGAAACGAAAAATAAAAATTTTAAGGAGAATCCAAAATATTACATTTCAATAAGCTTCAAGATGGAAATATATTTGACATAATTTTGCAACTAAAAATATGCATATATGGAATTGTGAACCAATATATTGGAGTTGTAACACTGTTATTCCAACAATTTGTTGTTTCCATGCGCATGAGCACTTTAAATTTAATGATGACAATTTTTACTTATTTTATGTTTCAAAGGGCTGTTGCACTTAAATGCATTTAATGTTTTTTTTTAAAAAAGAAAAGCATACAGGGTTTGTCCCAAAAGTTCCCGAAATGATTTTTTTTAAAATCATTTATTCAATATCAGTTTACAATCTTTTCAGAACTTTTCAAAGTATTCTCCCCCTGCTTCGATGCACCGTTGCCAACGCTTCACCCAATCATTGAAGGCGCCCTGGAAGTCGTCAACGGGAATCTCCTTCAGTGAGGTCGTCGCGGCTGCTTTTACCGCCTCCAGCGTCCCATGCCGAGTTCCTTTCAGGGTTCTTTTGATCCTTGGGAACAAAAAGAAATCCGCTGGTGCCAGATCGGGGCTGTACGGCGGCTGGGGCAGCGTTGCCACACCCATTTTGGCCAGCAACTCGGAGACAATGAGCGCGGTGTGGGTTGA
>QLNU02015359.1:4218222-4240583 GCA_006491805.2 Dysdera silvatica | reverse complement strand
ATTGTAATCTATTGCAATCTATTGTAATCTATTGTAATCTATTGTAATCTATTGCAATCTATTGTAATCTATTGCAATCTATTGTAATTTATTGCAATCTATTGCAATCCATTGTAATAAATTCCTATTGTTTCTTGCACGCTATTTTGAAAATCTAACTCTATTTCCTATTCCATAAATGCTCTATTCAAAATTATTTTTTTAAATTTATGTAATAATTTCTTACCTTCTATTCTTTCGTTTTTGCTCTTTAATTATATGGATCTCTCGTATTATGTATGTCTCGACTTGTGGTGCAACTGACACTTCGGGGGCTGCCCTTGTCAGTTCCAATTCTTACTGTCCTCTAATCCTCCCTGAAACCGAACACCACCTAACTGTACCAACTTATATTTTAACTCTCTATTTACTGGAATTTTAAAATGTTTCTAATAAACATTTTACACGATTGCTGAATTGCATTGCATAACTTGATAAGAATTATATTAAATCAATAGAATAATATTCATTAAATATCATGCGTAAATAGAAGAAAAGTGATTTTTCATTGAATATAGCAATAAATCTACCGAACAATGCTTTTTCAACTCTTTTGTCCTAACGGTATATGAAGGGTTAATGAAAATAAAATTGTACATACTTTACAGTAAAGACCTTTAGGTAATTCGTTTTAAACTGACTACGAAGGCCTCAAAAAAAATATAAACAGCGTGTGCCTATTGGTTAATTTAAATTGCAGCTTTCACAAAAAGTATTGATTTGTCGTACATATGAATCTCACTTTTCTGTATTGAAATTTTTAAAGAAATTCAGCTTTATAATTTGTTTTCGAGGGTTGCAGAAATATGCATATATTAAATTTTTAAGGATACTAAATATTGTAGTTTGGCAAGTTTTTTAAATTTGAATCGTACGTCAAGGCGTTAACTCGTGTTTGATTTAGGAACAGTGGCAACAGAACGCTTATCGATAAATTGTTCACTTTAGTCAGGGGCTTGGTTCATCAGGCCTTATAAATATCTGATTCCCCTGCAAACTGCAGGTCACGGCTCAGCATGAAGCTTGACACCCTTAAACCACAAAACGGACAAGTAAAAAGTAAACAATTTTTTCTAGATAGAGTGCTAAGTCCTAATTACGCCGCTGGTCATGACTTCAGAAGTAATACTTACTTTTTCTTTGTAAAAAGGGGGACATCTACTTTCACACTCCTCCTGCGCAAATTGAGGGCGAAATTTACTGGAGAGTTGATCGTTGTAGCTGCTACACAGTGACCAACATCCTAGTAAATCCCCGAAAAATTTATTTTTCAGCAAAGCTATAACAAAAGGAAAATACAAATTCAGTTTGACATGAAATGTTGTTTAATATATGGCCTTTGCGACTGATACATTTTTAAACTTAAAAGAGAATATTCGAGGATCATCCAATTATCCTTTGTTCTTGTTAAACCTTTTAATTCTGTACGTTGAGTACAATCGAAATATGACCTACCTAACCCAATTTTGGCGCAGTATAGCCCAGATGCTCTTGCGCCATAAAAAAGCCAAACAAACAAACAAACGGAACGTAACCTAATAGTATGTATAGTTTGGAAATATATGTATAATTTAGGATAATAGATGAAGGGTTCTTATCATAGGTGTGAAGAAAGAAGAATACGTATATGGTATAGAATGTAAATATTTAGAGTATACACAGGGCCTTTTAAAGTAAACGTACCCAGTTTATTGCACCTCGGAAAATTTTCTTTTTTTACGTCTGTTACGTATACTGACATACGTCCACGTCTCTAATTCCGAAAGGTTTACTCTGTTACAGCGATTTCGCGAAGCTTTTGATAGAGGTTTATTTGTTAAAAGTATTTTTTTCTTTCTCTCAAATTATTTTTTACATAATGTCACACAATTTTGTAATTTTTAAATCTAAAAAATAAAATTCTAACGGTATTTACGGTTCCTGATGGTGCCTATTATTATGCCGTTAAAAAAATTGGGTGCTGAAGTTTTAAAATTTCAAAATTCGGTTACTATAACCATAACCGTGCAACGTACATTACTTTTTTTGGCATAACTCGTAAGAGCACAAAAAGGAGAAATATCTGTATGTTAAATCGCGTTCAAATTCATCCATTATTTCGTCCTACACACCACACTAAACAAGGAGCATTTAATTTGAAAGACCTTGTGTATATATAAATATTTTAATACGATTTTGATGTTTTCAGCTGCGAATTTTCTTCATATGGATATTCCTTTGAAAGTGAGTTACACCTACGGCATCTTAAAATGTTTTCAAAATTGAACTCCTTTATTAGATTTGATGCGTGCAAAAATTTCTAAAGATTTGTTATTGTTTTCCCTTCAAAGCTGAAAAAAAAATTGTCCCTTCTTATGAAAAGTGTATTTTTGTACATACATGCGAAAATATTTTATAAATCATCTTAGTGACAAAGGTATACTTTTGTACCTTTCTTACCTGAGGCTATTACATTTTACAAATATTTGCTTGTTCAAGTATTATGGAGAAAATTGTATTTTATAAAAGGAAGCAACTTTTGGTAAAGAAAACATATTTTGGACGTCTGTTTGCCGTTTCCTTAACAGCCGAAGTGTAAAAATGATTTCTAATAAGCGGCCCTGCGGTGGCGCAGTGTGGTAACGCGTTCTCCTAGTGCGCCGCTAATCCGGGTTCGACTCCCAGCAGTGCAAAGAACGCTTACTCAGAGATCTCATAAAGATCGCACTGCTCACTGTAGTCCGGGGTTTGGTTCCCTAGGCCTTAAGAGGTTCGGATTCCTCGGAAAACAGTAGGTCCCGGCGCAGCATGACCACTGTAGTCTTTGAGCCGTAAGAAAGAGAGAGAGATTGATTGATTTATTTCTAATAAGATACTGAATTCAGTCACTCCATTTTTGATTTTAGTTATCTCTGTAGTCGCTTTTATCTCTGAAGATTTATTTCATTGTCCCCAAAGCAGCTCTCCAAATCTCATTCGCTTTTTAAAATCCCTTTGTGTTAATCCCATTGTTGTAGCAATACCCTCTCCAACTGAAGTGAGGAAACTATGTGTCATGTGACATGATTTTTTTAAATATTGGGTGGAAATAAATATACTTTGTTTCAGAGAGTGATTGGTTTACAAAGATCTGATAAACATGTCAAGATTAATCTCCTATTGTCCCTCGAATTCGAAGGAATAGTGAAAAAAATAGGAAACAATGGAATAGCCGCTGATCATTGTATTAATTGCATTATTTCAAAGGAAAACGATTCACACACATTTAATTAGAAATTGATGATTACATGAAACCGACGCCGTTTGTCTAGACAACAATAGAGAGCAGTTCTGAGAACAGATTGTTTTGAGGTGAAACAATTCGTTATATATATATTCAAGTTCCTGTAAGTCTGAAAAGAAACTAACGAAAACTTTCTTTTAGTATTACTACAAATTAAATCTTTTATTCTTGAATTTATCTTCGTTAAGAAATAGTTCGTTGTGTTGTGTATAAAAAGCTTTTCCACTTTCTGTTGAATTCTGAGACATCTGAAATCAATCGGACCAATTGTTATCATTCCCGTGTTTCTACTTGACAGATTTCTGGATGGAAAAATAATGAAGGCTTGTGTTTAATTTTTATTTTTGAATAGTGTATAGTTGGCTGTATGTGTTCCTCGGTGTTTTTTATTTAAATGAGGTCGATGTGTATAGATTTATTTATTCTCTGTACGATTGTTCATAGATTTCTTCCTTTTTTACTTTCCTACAAGCTTTAATATTTTATATATAACATTTCATAAACAAAGATCATCCTTTGGACATCCTGGGGTCGTTCAGGAGATCTTCAGGACGCCTTTAGGACTATCTTTTCTATCTGGGTTGTAGATTATCATTATGAGCAATGTTATAACGTTTCGTAATGATAAGAAATAGTGCAATATTGCATTATTCAAAATATGTCTCTGATTATTATTTATCATATTGCATAGTTAAATAAATTGTGTGACATTGAGGATAGGGGTTTATTCTTGACCTTTCTCCACAAACTTTTAGCTACACATTGGCTGCTAACAGAATTTGTTTTCAGCTACGCTTTTTCTGTCACATGTAATTGCTGCAAAACTAACAGCCCGACCATGAATGCTGCCGACAATGCTTTTGCTTTTCGTCATTTAGTGCAATCTATGTGATGGATTGAATTGCAGTCACAGACAAGCAAAGTTTGTCTGCGGGAAAGAAAAGGTTTTGTTATTATTTTCGCAATAAAACATTTAGCTTCACAATAAATATCACGGGTTAAGTGAATAGCAAAGAAAATGTTTAACCACGTTCAAAATTATCGCTCCCAGAGATATATGCTCAATTTTATAATATGGGTTGTAAATTCCGCTTTTCATACGCTGAATTTTTCTGTAATACGGAATATAGATTTTTAAGCAGCGTGACTTCTTGCTCAAATTCGGACAAAGTATGAAAATTTGTTAAATCAACATTATTTTTTCATATTAACCAATGGTATGGCAACAGTGTGTGATCATAAAGGGGAGAAATGACTGACGCCTGTAGCTTAGTACGTAGAGCACCTGACAGGCAATCGGGAGGTTGTGGGTTTGGGTCGCACCAGACTCCGAAAATTATTTTTTTTACGAGTAATTTAACATGAATATTTGTGTTGTGGATTGGGGGAGACATGAAGTGATATGAATGCAAAACTAACACAGATGTCTATAACGGGCCATTCTATAAAGTCATTATTGTGGGCTCATTAAGTTAGTGTCAAATCCTAAAATGATTATCTATAAACGTATCATGATTCGAAGTCTATCGTTGTATATGGCGACATATAGGGCAATTTTTAAAGATACGTAAAATCTAAAAATACTGTAAATGAAATAAAAATACGTAAAATATTGTGTTTAATATTCGCGTTCTATATTTAAATTGTAGAATTTTAATTCTATATGTATATAATTTATTTGTGGCATATGCCATGATGATCAGGGTATAAAATTTCATACAAATACATTTTTAAAAATGTATTAAGCACATACTAATACAGAATATTATATTTTTATATAAATTCAAATGTAACTGAAATTTTTATTATGTAAATGTTTCGCTTTGATATATTTTTTTAACCCAAATACATATAACTTTGTCTTCAAAAATATGTAAAATTAGTTTTCAATTTTTTAGACATTAAATAAAAAAAAGTATGTTCGTATACTAACGAAGATTAAAGATCCATTATTGTTTAGATTTAAATAGATGTTTAAAAGAAATAACGGTTATGTAATATATTTTCTGAATTTCAGTTTTTTCTGAATTTCAGTTCTTTATTTTCAATTTTTTTTACAGTTATTTGTTTTAAGCCGTGAGAAAGATGTACACTGGTGTGGTGTACTGATGTTACCACTATTTACGTATTATAACTTTGCGAATTAAATACCTTTAATACGAATTTGATGTTGTACCTGTTTTACGACAGTGAGAACTTTGCCGTATGTTAAAAAATTTGTCAAATATTTCAGCGCGAGTTATATTTTAAATTTAAATATGCAAGTCCTAATATATTAATTCTTATAAAAAAACGTGATTAATTAAATCGCTTCACTGAGCTCGATTGTAACCAATGGAAATAAGAATCTCCTTTACTTTTTATGCGTGCATACTGAATATAAATTCAGAAATTTTAACATTTTGTACCTTGACTATATTCCACTCAACAAAAAGAAAAATTTCGGTAACTTTATCTTTGTCATTATGCGGTACTGAATAAATAAAGTTCCATCCCACACGACCGACTAATCCATTTTACTAGTGAAAAATGCGAAGCCTAACTGAAATCATATAATAATAATTTTATTTATTTTCTACATATACATAGCGCAGCATGATGCTGTTACATATTGTAGCAGGTCCCGGGAAAGTATGGCAGTATAACAAACGAACCCAGGACCTGGTATTGCAAGATTTCGGTTTTTTTATCCATTAGTCTCATTGCACTGGTGGAGTTGGAATGGCCAAAATATTGCTCACGTAATAATTAAATTGTCCCTTAAAAAAAAGAAAAAAAACTTTGGGTGTCGAATCTGAATTAAAGGAGGGTAGCCAAATGCGTTTCCATTTCGCCGCTGCATGATAATGGATTTATAGCTTTCTCGGGAAATTGGACTTTTTAACACCCAGTGAATCAACTCCCGAATTAAAGTTCATCGATAAGTGTTTTCCTTTCTTTTTTTTTCTTTTTTTTTTTGCCGTTGGGTGTCGAATCCGGATTAATGAAGCGGTAGTCGAATGCATTTCCGTTTCGTTACTGTACGGCAGTAGTAGATTTAAAACTTTCTCGGGAAATTGGACTTCTTAACACCCAAGGAAAATCATCAACCGAATTACTGTATATAGTCAGTCGAAAGTTTTTTTTTGCCGTTGGTTGTCGAATCCGGATTAACAGGGCGGTAGTCGCATGCGATTCCATTTCGACACTGTACGATAGTCGATTAACAGATTTCTCGAAAAATTGGGCTTCTTAACACCCAGTGGATCATCTCCCAGATAATAGTGATTTTTTTTTGCCGTTGGATGTCGAATACGGAATAGTAGAGCGCTAAATGAAGGCGCTACCATTAGGGCATCTCATTGCCTATAAAACGTGATCCAAATAGATGTTATCGCGATTGCTTTTTAACGGTTATTCGTAGAAGTCAACTACCGGGGGGGGAGGTGTTGTCCAGTTTACGTACGAATGTTGAATGATTTATTTATTTTAAAGGTATTGTGCACGTATAAAAAGCCTTTTATACGAGTGCAAATAGCCCGTATAAAATAACTTCTTATACGGACTTCCTACTAAAAAAAATTGATTAATATATATATTTACCCTACACTTAATTAACCAAATAAAGAAAAATTCATATTTTGAGTAGGATATTCGCGTAGTTAGTTAGATTTCATCACTTATAAACTTTTATAGCCGGTTTGTGCCATTTTTTCATGAAATGACGGCAACTTTAAAAAACTCTTGTTGACAGATGAAAGAAGCAGACGCAAACATACTTTCAACGGCACACGGACTCAGAATTTAATCAAAATGCTGTCGCCTTTTTTTTTTCAATTTGTAGGTGCCCCCAATGTCCTTGGGGATCAAATCTAGAATTTTAAATATGAGATATATCAGGGATTATGTATAGCAACATAACTCATTTTTATTTGAATAATTAGACCTACTGCAATAGTAATAATAATAATTTTTTAATTAGAAATTTTGGGATAGAAGGCACTTACAAAACGTTAAACACGGTAATTTTATACATATACACCCTGTAAAATAAATAACATATTCAACATCGTTACATAGTTTAGGCACTATTTTCCACTTTTTAATACAATACCGCTTAAAAATATAATTCTGGAAGCAAATTTTCTGCACGGCCCTCTACTATAACTATACTACTAACTATATACTCTACTATAACTGCTCATTTAGAGCATACGATGAAAAGATAATTACTCTTGTAAACGGTAATTGCTATTCGCAGATCAATATTTTCTGGTGATAACTTCGTACTGACACAAAGCTGTTTTGAAAGTGACTTTGTACAAACGAATTTACATCATGAACGGGGCCCGATTAACGCATGGGCTCCTATGGCCGCGGTCTCGAGCCCCATATTAATGAGGACCGCAAATTTTGTACTTTTTGACAAGTAAATGGAAAGATTAAATTATGAGTTTGAAACCTAGTTGTTTTAATTGTAACTTGGTAATTTATTATTATTTCATTTTTTCTTAATCATAACTTAGGGATATTTCCAGTATTACGTAAGCACCATTGCAGGGAAGGTGTTGCTGTTGTACTTATTTTCCTATGTTAGCCAATGTTAATTTTTGCTTACCAGGAGAAGGCCTATAAAATGATCAAAATATTGCTTACGTGATACTTGCGTACTTCCTTAGGCACCATTGAAAGTGGCTTCAAACCATTGATGTTTTAGAGTGATGAGTTCTTAATGATGAACAAAGAGTTTGCATTTGTTAGTTATTGAATAATTTTGTTTCGAGTACGTGGAGAGGGCCTCGAATTAATGCTAAATCCTGGGTTTAACTTCGAGTTAACCGCGTCCTGACCATGAAGGAAGATTCATAAGATGAGCAAACATGGATATCACTTGTTCCGAATTTGTCCTTCTAGCAGAAGGTCATCATTTCCTTTTGCACACAAAATCAAATAAAATATATATCCTTGAAAAAATATTGCGCACGCAAAATTCACATTATTCTAAAAATACACCTAATGATATTCACGAAATTGTCCGCAAATAGCTAAGGTGATTCTGCATGTGAACATTATTGGAAATTCGCCTACCTCCTATCTCGGTTTCTGCTCAACCTCACTTGGGTTAAGCGGCAAGTGGAAACTTTATTCAGAAATTTTAATCCCTTTCCTGCATTCCGATTTCCAAGAAATAGATCGATTCATTTCAATAAAATATTTCCTTTGCGTCCTTTCCAAAATAATATTTTCAAGATTGGGTAAACTGTCAAATATTACACGTAATTAATATATTTCTCTATTAATGGAAACAAGCAAGTGAAAGAAAATCGTCAAAGGTCGATATTTAAATTTAGCGAGTTTCAATTAACACTAATTCGCAATTCTCTAATCCGCAACTCTCTAATCCGCAACTCTCTAATTCGTCACTCTCTAATTCTCAAGTAACTCGGTAGGTTTTCAGCGTTAACAACAGCCACCATTATTGCATTTACGGAAGACCTTTGCCTTGTCCTTTTCATTGCGTACAGACAGGCAGACAGGAAAGCCAAAAGCAATAGCGGGTTCAATATCTATTGAAACCCGTTAATAAAAAATATGAAATTTATATATATATACACATGCTTGCAACAAATATTGATATATAAATAAATGTAAACACATAATATTTTGATATTGAAGATAAAGAATTATGTATGTATATACTTGCGAAATGATAAAATTCATTACGATTGGTACAGTTCAAACAAGTTTCTTTCGTTTGAAAAGTTTTAGTCATTTCTTTGGACCAAAACCAACTATAAGAAATAATATATATATATAGAAGTTCTTATATTTGCTTCAACTTGAAAGCCGTGAACGAAACGGACGAAAAATAGTTAAAGCGAAAAGAAATAATTTTAAAACTGCGTCAATTTTGTTTCATATTATTATCTTGTCAGTTCGCAAACATAATATTTTTTGATAAAGAATCGACATAACTACGTGCGTCAATTTTTGAACTTAACTTTTCTGTGAAAGACGGCATATGTTACAATTTCTGATTTCAAAAGCGAGATGTTTCCGTGTACTTGCTAACTGAAACTATACTTTGATGCAATCGTAACGCTTTCGCCTAGCATGTAGTTATCCTGTGTTCGACTCCCACTGCCGACTTACTGCTCACTGTAGTCCGGGGGTTGTTTCCCTATTACTTAAGGAGTTCACATTCTTTCGAAAACTGTAGGTTCTGGCGCCACATGGCCTTCGTTGCTCTTGCTCCCTAAAATTTAAACAAACCGTCTGTTTGCTATAGTCCGTGCAGTTAATTTCCCACGTATTTGGATGCTTGAATTTCACTGAAAAATATTCGTACGCAGCGTCCTCTGCATGGGCGGATTTACCATTTTGCCGCCCCTAGGCTATTTTTGCCTTACCTAGACTATTTTTGCCTCCCCTAATCAGTGATAGGATCATAAAACTCGTTACATTCAATAGAAGCCAAAGAATTTTGTATTGACAATAAATGTGTTGAAAAACACTCACAAATTGAGAAATAAACATTAAACAATATTAACTTATATTGAAGTATTATCTCTTCTTGGTATATAATAAATCAAATTCAATTTTATTGAAATAAATTTTAATTTTAGCAAAAAATAAAAGCCTATCGAACACTGGTATTTAAATGGAAAGCATGACGTCTAGCTTCCTTCTCGGCAAAACATCTGATTATATCATCATACGATGTTGATTTTGTTATATTAGACTCAATACACAAAATTTTGCCGCCCTAGTCTTTAGTAAAACCTATTGGGAAATACGTCGTTGGTCCTCTGAGGACACAGCAATAAGGTATTCTTCTGCGGTTTTTTAAACATGGGTTCGACTTCTAACAGTACCGTATGCAAGCGCGGATACAGGGAAGGGATCACAGGGGTCACAACCCCCCCAAAAATATTTTTTCACTGTAAAAAATTCCAACTTTTATGAAAAATGAAGGGTGTTATTCCAAGACTATGGCAAATTCTGTCCTTGACCCCACTAAATGAAAGTCTGCGTCCGCCCCTGATAGCATGTGACATTTTTCTGCCCACCCTTATCTGGAGCTTGGTTTCTTTGACAAGAGAAGTTTGGATTTCTGTAGGGTCAAGCTCAATATTACTTTTGCTGTACTTCTGCCCTAAAACAAACATCATCCTCAAACACACATCCGATACGTTTAACAAATGGAATTAAAAAGGTAAAACCTTATTTCTAAAATATACGTTATTTATACCCAATAATTTTATGTACGTTTTCTTAAAAACATACTTTTTTATCTTATTAACATATACGCGATAAAAAAAACTTGTGCAGGAATTATACAAAATATTGGAATTGTGAATGCCCAATTACATTTTACATGTATTGGCGCAGTATAGCCCAGATGCTCTTGCGCCATAAAAAAGCCAAACAAACAAACTTTTACATGTTACATATCTTATTTGCTCCAGAGCGTTAATTTGCTTCGACATGCAACCCTAAACACTACATTCTGAAGTCTGAATTTTTAACGAGATAATTGTCAAACTTTATTTTTATACTATTCGAATACTGCATAAAATTGCATGCTAGTCATCTATTTCCTATTTGCATGGGATCGCGAACAATAAACCTAATTAAGCGAAGCTTCGTAAGATGTTGTGATACGATTTCATGTTGCACTTTTCGTCCAAACGCCCCATTTTGCGTGCGTGCGAATTGCTTCTCGAAGCCGTACAAGCTTGAATTTCAGTGGAACCTAGCGCAATTTCCCCAGTTTAAAATGCCCCTGTGAGAATCGAAAAATAGATACAGTGGCCTTCTATGTGATGAAAAGCAATCAGCAGCGCGGTTCAAAGATTAGTCACCAGAGGGCACTAAAAGCCGGCTAAATACGAAAAAAGGAGAGAGAGAGAGAGAAGAAATTCAATAAGAGACAGTGTGCCCTCGGCTAAATTTCATGTCATTATTTCATTGAGAAACAAAATAATTCTTTCTTATGCATTAGGGATTTCTTCTTTGCTCTAATTTCCCATGTCTTCGAGCGAAGGACCCCTCTCTTCTTGTTTTCTCTTTAATGTTGCCCGCATACTTTGTTTGGAGACTAGGGAAATATTAAATCCTGAACAGCCTGATTTCTGGAACAGATGTTTCTGGAAATAATTGCTTAATTTATGTTGCTCGCAATCTGGATTGGGATTTGAGAGAAGTCTTCTAAAAGCTTCAGCTATTTATTCAGATTTCATTATGTTTGTTAAGGTAAAATTGATTGTTTCTAGAACACTCACTGTCCTTGCATCATAAAAATACAACCAACCTTGTTTCTAGAAGGACAAGATAATGGAAGTGTGGTGTTACACAAATTTATGCGAATAAAGTTTATTTTTGCGCTGTTGTGAAAGTAAGTTGCATTTATGCGCCTATTTCCAATATTACGTATAATTATAACAGTATTGGTATTATTACCATATGCAATACCTGTAATAACAATAACAGAATGCTAGAACTATTTTAATGCAGATATTAATTCATAAAACTTAGCTTGCCAATTTAACAGTGATTGTAAGAGGATGTAAACCTAAAATATTTTAAATGCATCGTATCACCAGGTACTAAACACACTTCAAAACTTCCATTATATGTGTAATCATTGTTATTACAATTTAATTTTTTTCTCTTGATAATTGTTATCTGTGAATTTCGAAATGTTGGAAATGAGATATCACTAACCTGCGTATTTCGCCTTTAATATACGTCTGGGAAAGAACAGCAGCAATGGTATCATCATAGTCAAAAACAACGAGAGGAGAGCGGCAGGGACAGCAGCCCGGGGACCCGAATGGAGTCTAAGGGCCCGCTCTGGCAACAATCTATGCTGTGGGGTACCCGGCCCGGAAAAAATATCTATGCCCCCGCCCATGGAAGTGGTAATGGGACCGCTCGAAGTAAGCCTGGGGGGGCCATAGTTAGCTTTTTGCGCCCCTGACCGTAGCAGGCTTTTATAATATTAGTATACAACTTTTAGTATGCATACTAAGAATGTCAGTTATGAGTTTAGCAGCGCTCTTTCTTCAATTTATACACGGAATACCCCAGAAGAATTTGTCGGGGTAATTTACTGAAAAACACTTAAAATCTCTTTCTATCTTGTAACCAGTAGTAAAGTAACTTACGTCTCGTATTCCTAAAACAAATGCATGTATTTACCTGTCTTGGAAAGGCACGCCATGCGGTGGAAAAGTGGTAAAGCGGCCATTTAGCCTATTGACGATTTGGATCCGACTTTCGACGATACAAAAAAAAATCCATAAAAATATTGAAATACCGAATAGCCATTCACAGCAGTTCAAAGTCTGTTCCCCAAGCCTTACAAATTGGGATTCCTCATAAAAATTCAGGTCCACTTCATCCATGAGCGCCCCGGAGGGTCCAAGGGGTGCACTTGCACCCCTCCCCTTATCTTATGAAAAAAAATGGGGGAAAGGATTATATTTACAAGAAACTGTAGTCCAACAACATTATTTAATTGGACTTTTTCCTGAATGCACACCCTGTACATAATTCTGAGAGCCCTCATGAGTACACCTATGATGCTATAGTGGTAATGATGTTCATCGTACCATTAATGATAGTTATCCTCTCTGTGGGATTCGGAAAATGGATGCTGTTTTTCTGAATACCTTGGTATGAGGTTTGGTGAATTTGGTAGCAGATATTAGGATTTCTCTAGAACTGTCTGCCCTGCCTTAGCATCATCTTTGCTGTTCTAGCACCACAAATAAGCCTCTGAAAGAAAATAAAGTTTCTTCTGCTCGATATGGACTACTTTTGAGTTCATGCAAGGTCTTAATTGTTATTAAAACGACAAATATTTCTATGATTTAGATCCACTTTTACGTCATGTTTTTCAGAAGCTTCGATTTTCAATTTTCGAGTCCCTCACTTTTTTAGATTTCTTTATTTTTGTGTCTGATTTTCATGCATGAGTTGCAATGAATTAAACTGGCTTGAAAACTTCGAATAAAAAGTCGCGAAACTCTTAATGTCCAAAGGCCATTATAGCAAAAATTATAAAACGAACCTCCTTTTGTAGCTGTTCTTTGCATTTACCCTTTCTACAGTGCCCGAGAATTGTATAGATCTCTATTAAATGCTTGTAGCCGATGAAAATAAATTTTTTATATCTCAGGAACATTCCATCAAAATATCATTAATTTGTTTACATGCTCGAAGTGATTAAATTATATTAAAGTTTATATATTGTATACAAAAGCTTTTAAACTTAAGAACATTTGATGAGTGTTTATTCACTTTTTATGATGATGGACAAACAATAGTAAACCCACATTAAAAATTACATACCACGCAAAGTTTTAAAGTGTGTAAAATGATAAAGCATTTTATGCAAAAAATTTTATTTTCTTTAGACTTGATATTTTTGTCAGAAAATTCCGTATGGGCTCATTATGTTCATTAAAATAATGTATAATCTCTTTTGCCTAGAATTGTTAAACGCTTTAGAAAACATATTGTATGCTCAGATGCAAAATATTCTACAACAATGGTTTCATCAACAAATTTATAAACCCAGAACTTTCGGATAGCTTGGTAATAGGAGACCGAATATTTTGAAAAGCTTGCTGAAATCTACAACAAATCTCCCTTACCCCTGCAATCTCAGTTAGTCGCCCAACTGTAAACCTGCACTTGAATTTTGCCCACGGCGTGGAGCCGGGCTTCAGCAGATTCAAGTATTTTGGAACAAGCTGGTGAAATTTGTGGTAAAGTGCTTTCCTGAACAGAGCTCCAAATGACAAATTCTAAAGTTCTGCTTCGATAAACTCCATTACAATTTTAAGAATTTCCACGTGTTGATTAAACTACCTTTAATAATATGTCCCATGACAACAGACAAATGTACGTAATTAAATAATATTATTAGCAGTATATAGTAGTAGTATTTGTTACTTCTTAGATATATTTATACAAATCGAAAAATATGCTCTAAATACGGTCGTAGGGAAATGTTTGGTCGTCTGTAGCTCAGTTGGTGAGAGCATCTTCCCGGATTGTAGAAGGTCGTGCCCCACCAGACGCAAAAACATTTCTTTTCTTTACGAACGTTTCACCATCTAATCACGCCATAATACCAGCGTAACTATTATTACGTCAAAAAAACTTTGATAAAAATTACTTCTTAGATAATTAAAGATACATTTTACTTAAAATAATAATAAAAATAATAATAATAATATTAGGCTGAACTCTCGTTTCAACGGACGTACAGTTTATGAAATAAACATTTTATGAAATCCTACGTTAGTCCCATAATATATCTCATAAATTTAATATTAATTCACTTTCGCGAAATTTTAATTTTACGAACTTTTTTAGTCCACAGAATTGGTAAAATCAAAGAGTCAGCTGTTATAATATATATATATATATGTTTATAATTATGTTCTATCCAACCACAAGAATATATTCAGTGACTGTACGGTCCTCAATCGTTTTGACGTGGGAAGTGACCATAGACTGGTGAGAGTTAAAGTTAAGTTAGACTACCGCAAAGAACGCAGTAAAATGATAAACCTCTCCAAAAAAGTGAAAGCCAACAATGAGGAATTGCTTAAAAAAAGCAAAGAATTTGAACTCGCTATGTCAAATCGCTTTGCATTATTACAAAATTTGGAAGACACCGATATAACAGAACAAAATGAAAAAATCATCAGCAACTTAATTGTAACAGCCGAGGCTCTAGTACCACTAACAACGAAACCTAAAGAAAGTAAAATCTATAAAGAAACTTTAAATCTAATGGAAAAACGAAGGTCTTGGAAGAACACAGGAATAATTGCTAACAAAGTGGAATATGTGGAAATTTGCAAGACGATAAGGAAACGTATCCGGGAAGAAACTCGTAAATTCAATACAAAGTTGGTACAAAAAACAATTGAAGAAAATAAAGGCATCAAAAATTCAAAACGCAGGCTAATAAATGGAAAAAAGCAAATACTTGCCTTAAAATGTAATGACGGCTCAGTATGCAGAACACGCCAGGAAATGCTTAAGAGGGTAAAAGAATTCTACACAGACCTCTATAAAAGTAACGATCAGCAAAATCTGCCAACAATTGTAGTTACAGAAGAAATGCCGGATGTTTTAGTATCAGAGGTAACAGATGCCATACGATCAATGAAAAATGGGAAATCCACAGGAAAAGATGGCATTTCTGCTGAAATGTTAAAAGCTGGGTGTAAAACGCTTCACAAAATATTGGCAAATCTCTTCTCAAAATGTCTTAAGGAACAAAAAATTCCTAATGCATGGAAAAATGGCGATGTTATTCTTTTGCATAAGAAAGGAGCTCAAGATGATCTTAAAAACTATCGACCAATTAGCCTTCTTCCTGTTATGTACACAGTTTTTTAGCAAAATCACTGCAAATAGAATTTATAGAACATTAAACTATGCCAAACCTCTAGAACAAGTAGAGTTTAAAAGTGGCTATAGTACGATTGACCACATTCAGGTTCTTCAGAGAATAATAGAAAGACACAATGAATACACTTTACCACTATGCATTGCCTTCATCGACTACGAAAAAGCTTTTGACTCAATTTTCAAACCATATATTTTAAATGCACTAGGTAACCAAGGTGTGAACCCAGCTTATGTTAGCTTACTCCAGTCCATATTTTATAAAGCAAAGCGACTATATCTATAAACAGACACAAAGTTGAAATTAACCTTGAGAAAGGTATACGACAGGGAGATACAATCTCGCCCATACTCTTTTCAGCTTGCCTTGAGGAAGTTTTTCGTAAATTACACTGGGATCAAAAGGGCTTAAAAATCAACGGAGCGTATTTAAACCATCTAAGATTCTCCGACGACATCGTGTTTTCGCAAAAGATCCAGAAGAGCTCCAAAGACTCATTGAAGATCTCAGAATGAAAGGAGAAACATCTGGCTTAAAAATCAACTTGAAGAAAAGCATGATCATGTTTAATAAGTTTATACAAACTAAGAAAATCTTTGTTTTGGGAGAAGAAATACAGCAAGCTGAAAATTATATTTACCTTGGTCAACAAATTACGATGAAAGGCGACATAAATCAAGAGATCGAACGTCGTATCAAGCTTAGCTGGCAAGCATTCTACCGGCTACAAATAATTTTTAAAAAAAAGCTCCCTATTTCTTTACAGAGGAAAGTTTTCGATCAATGCATCCTACCTGTTCTGACTTATGGTAGTGAGACATGGACATTGACTGCCAAAGGTATCCAAAAGTTACGAGTGGTACAAAGGAACATGGAACGGCAGATGCTTGGTATCACGCGACGAGATCGAAAGACCTTCAGTTGGATAAGAGATCAAACAAAAGTTTGTGATATCATTGCGAAGGTAAAAAGTTTGAAATGGAAGTGGGCAGCCCATATTGCTAGAAGAACTGATAACAGATGGACCAAAAACATCCTAGAATGGATCCCACTGGACACCACACGCCCAAGGAAAAGGCCAAAGACGAGATGGGTGGATGAAATAATTAAATATATTGGGCACAAGTGGCAGCAAAATGCACAAGATCGACTTCGTTGGAAAGATGCAGAGGAGGCCTTTATCCTGCAGTGGATTGACAACGGCTGAAATGATGATGATGATATATATAATAAGTAAGGTTGAAGTAGTATAAGACCATTTTCAGTATTGAATAAAACAATTTTACTGCAAGATATCAGAACCAATATTGCGAGAACTATATCCACAAGTTATACACAAACTGAAAAATACCTAAGTGCAATGCAAAACAAAACATGTACAAGCAATAAATATATTTACAGTATTTTACATACAAACCTTTTACGAAAACTATGAAATATTGCTATGATGCAAATTAGATTATGATTATGATTAAATTATGGTAGGTGCAGATTAGATTACTATATTGCCATTTGCATCGTAGCAATATTTCATAGTTTTCGAAAAAGGTTTGCATGTAAAATATTGTAAATATATTTGTTTGTATATGTTTTGTTTTGCATTGAACTTAGGTATTTTTCAATTTGTGCATAACTTGTGGATATAGTTCTCGTAAAGTTGGTTCTGATATCTTGCAGCGAAATTGCTTTATGTAATGCTGAAAATGGTCTTATACTACTTTAATCTTACTTATTATATTTAATTGGTTTTACTCCAGGCAGACATTGGCGCCAGAGTGATTCCAATTTAACTAAATTTACCTGTACCTCTTACACTTAAATTCTTTTTATTTTGTTTATCATATATATATAATTTTATCTATTTATTCCAAAGGAACACCAAAATATGTTCAAATAAATAGCAGTTTGTCGACATCACGATATATTATTTTTATAATTTTTATATTTAACGTATTCAGTCTCCACAACATGCTATTTTCAATTATAAAATCGAGCAAAGAAACTATCTACTATAGAAACTATGACATTAATAGGACAAAAGAATATTTGTACAAGTTAAAAAATCCATATCTCAGAAAATCAATGTGGATGGTCAAGAATAAATACGCAAGCATAACCCAATCTGATGTGATATTAAATTAGCGAAGTGCCAAATCCGTCGAATGTTTTCTAAGAGCTGAAACTAACGATGCATTTCGACTAATCGACTTAGGAAATCGACAAATGATACTTCCCTGTTGTAAGGTAACAAATAATTTGATCATAAATGACCTCGTCTTTTCTCTATTATAAATGTTACTTACCAACGTTATACCTTTTCGGAAAAACGTTTGACATTACCGTCTCGTTATTGTACATTTCAAAAACAAAATTAAATCACTTTCCTGACAGAATTTTAAAGATGATTTATAGCTCAGTAGGGACAGTTTGCAAGTCCCATAAAATGTTAATAGCTTACCTGGTTCCATGCACCATACTGAAAATACTACCGAAAAATCCTTCTTTCATTTTCGGATAATTTTTTGGGATTATTTCATGACGAAAAAGGATGCTATGTTGGAACGAGTTTCTGCTCGTTTCGGCAGTTGAATAACCCTAATTCTAATTACTATAACAAGAACAACATTACCAAAGCTGAAAGTCATTCCTAGTTACAAAATTACTTTAAACAACTTCAGAACTTATGCAACCAGAAATGAGTTAAACAACTGCTTAATGGTCCTGTTCGCCATTTGGCGATTTGAATTTGGGGCAGAATTATTGAGTTATGGTTTTAAGGAGCATTCGCCATTTTCATAAAACTCATTTAGAAAATAAATTTATTCTTTCCACTGCCATCTAACTTTTGAATTTGGCGTAATTTTAGTAATGGCCTTTTCTGTTTACAGTAGCGCTTAATGCATAAACTAAAGTGGGAGTAATTAATAAGAAAACGACAAGAATTCAATAAATTACCTGAATTCTTAAGGTAAATAAGGCAGTTTTATTCATTTGTTGATACTTTGCCTTTTTTAAACTAGATATATACTTAGTCCAAATTTCAGTACTGAGCGACAGAGGTAGAACCAAAACAAAATAACGGCCATCAACCTCTTCCAAGAATATCTAACGAACCATTTTTGAAGCTAAAATTTAAAAAACTATATACATGACTAATACTCAGATGGGATGAAGCTTGGTGATTCTAATGGGAGCGATTTAAATTCGCATGTGACGTTATGATGTTTAATAAATCCGACTTGACTCTGTAATAGAACTAATCGTGAAGCAAAGATTGAATAAATATCTTCCAAGTGCACTCAGTATGTCGTAAGGAATATTTTTATATCCGTGTATTCAATTTGAAAATATCTGTTTCCGGGAAACAAACGTCAATTAATATATTTTACTTCTAATATATAATTTACCTCATATATGGCCGGAGCCTGTTCATTTTAGCTGTTTAGCAAGGACATTTTAGGAATTGACAAATATTTTATAATTTTATAATTGACAAATTTACAGACAGGCTGAATTTAGAAAGGAGTAACTAATATGTTTTGGAGTGTGCAGAATTGCATTATTTTAAAAAGAAGGGCGCTGAAGTGTAAAAACTTTAGCAAAAAAAGAAAAAAAAAAAAGAAAAGTAAAGAGAGAAAGATAGGTGATTCATAACTGAAGAATAGCATGCACCCTGATATGCAATGGGAGAAGATTGACCCCTAAATCCACACTTTCTGTGCCACTGGGCATAGGCGTAACTGCGACATTTTTCTGGGGGGGGGGTCATGGCTCCCCCATAAAACTTACGATTTTCTCATCGATGTTTCCAAAAAAAGTATTGATAATTCCTATTCCCAGAAAAAGGTATAGATATTCACTTATATCATTCTATCGGTAGTACGCATCATCAGGGCACACATTTTCCCAGAAACACACAAATCCATATTTTTTTTAATATTCATCTTCACGACGCCACCTACCTGTTTGCTACAACTTTTTATTGTGACAGAAACAAGGTACGTTGTTATTACTATCCACAGCGGATTGATGGTTTATAATTGACATGAATAAGTATAAAAAAACCTATAGAAAAAAAACCAATTGATGGAAAACTATGTTCATATAAATATCCATCTCATGTTAGTAAAAATATGACGTAACATTCATAGATGAGTGTTCAAGGATGTATATACATATATGTTCACAGAAATCAACATATTTGATCACCTGATTGTTTTCTGTGGCGACTAGATATTTACAGTGAGTTGTGTAAGTAATCGGCGTTTACTACTGGGTTCCAATGTTTCCTTTTTAGGACTGGTGTGTGTACCGCTCTTGTCTGTCGAGTACGGTTTGACGAGATTTTTTGAACCTTGTATATATAACGAAATAATAAAATGATTGCCCAGTGCTTATTATAACTAGTAAAATTTCGTCACCAGTCCAACGTTTAAGAAAAGATTCCGTAACGTTTCGAACAACTCTTCCTTTTATCAAGCAAAGCATATTTATAATGTGTGTATATGTGTGTGTGCGCGCGCGCGCGTGTGTATATGTATAAACTGATGAATAGAGGTCTCTTCAATTGTCCATATTACTCCACCCTGTTATCTTAATTAAATTCATCTATCCACCTTTTTCTCCGGTGATGTCACCATGATTTTTGAAGATTCTTTACCATCTAGTTACCAAACGTCGGTCTCTGTCTTTTTCTCTCGAAAAAACGATTTTAGATTATTCCAGGCCTATTGCCATCTGGGCTCATTTTCCTTTGTTAACATTGATGTCTTTAATTCTTGCTTTCCTTCTCCCTCTCCCCCTTCCCTCTCTATTCTTTTTCCTCACTCCATTTATTGGGTTTATTGAACTTGCATGATTCCACTTCAACTGGAACTAACCAACATCTAGTGTCCCAATCACGCATTCTTCAAACAGATAAGACTTAAACTTCGACCACAGCATTAGAAACTCCACAAATGTCCTATTATCTAATGGTAGGAAGAGCAGAATAATCGAGATCCCATGTCGCGTGTGCCCACAGAAATAATTTTTACGTCAATGCATATTCATCACGCACTCTCCATAGATCCGTACCCTTAAAACGGGGTCTTTCTCCAAATCTAGTGATATCTCTTAAAACTTAAACGTATAAAAATCGATTAATTGATCACACTAGAAACCAATTGACGGTATATAGTATTATTGATTTGTGAACAGGCTTTTTGGCAAGTATCTTTATGTTTGCAATTCACGGCGCAAGGATACAAAGGTCATGCTTCGCCGGAACTTAGTTTTTCGAGGAATCCGAGCTACTTTAGGCTCTGGGAACCAACCAGAGCTACAGTAAGCATCTAGTCCATGCGTAGTCTATTTGTTTGGATTTTTATGGCGCAAGAGCATCTGGGCTATACTGCGCCAAGATTAGTCAACCTGGTCTTTACTGCTCACTAGTGGGCAATCTAAGCTTTCATCTTGGGAGGTGGGGGTTTTACCAGATGCTGAGACTGATGAATAAATGTGGAAATATTCGACGAAACAATACGCAATATAAATAAGACACAAAAAACAACGTTTTAGAAGCGTATTTATGTCAAGATTGAGTTCGAGCTACGCGTTTCGGGCGATAAAAGTTCGCCCTTCTTCGGGAGTGAACACGTGGAATATCGTCAACAAACGAGGTTGATTCGCGGATGTAACTAGAGTTGAGTTATTAAGTGAAATGTTGACTTCCAAAAGTAGGAAGTCAAGTACTACATGGTTTTTGTGGTGCGGCCACTCTTCCCAGAAATTACCAAATTGTGGAAAAGTTGGCTGTCTGTTGGTAGAGGTGGCAATTATGGCGGGACTATGGATTAATATCAGAAGGAGTTAGGTGGAGTACATTTCGCCAAGCTGAGCTGAAGGAAGGAGTTGAGCTGTGGTCATTCACAATGGAATCACGAAACATGTTAATGAAGAAAGCTTCGGCGAAGTCCAGTTCAAGTGGTGAATGAGGTTGGTGGATGATACGAGCGTCAAAAAAGTTAAAGCGATGGTTGTGTTCGTGGCTGTGAACAGCAATGGATGATTTGTGCACCTCACCTTTCTCAACGTATCGGCGATGTTCTTTCAACCGATGCATGAGGGCACGTTTTGTCAGTCCTATGTAGGAAAGTCCGAACTGGCAAAAAATTTGATACACGCCCCAGCGTTGGAGTGTGGAAATGTTATCTTTGAGTCTAGAGGGCAAAATCTTGTTAATAGGCGAGAAGGTAACTTTGAATTTGGCTTGCCGAAGGACTTTGGCAATGGCGGAGCTAAGTTTGGGCACGTAAGGGAGTGTTACGAAGCCAATGTAATTATTTGAAGATATTCGACTAAGAGATGTACTGTAAGAACGTTTTGAGAATTTGAAAACGGCAGCATCGATAATGCTGGGACAGTACCCACGGATGCGAGCGATGGTCTTAAGCAAAGAAATTTCATCAGATAAGGAGTCCGTTGACGAACAGAACTGTAGAGCCCGGAAGACATAGGTGTAGAAGGCGGACATGTTTTGTTGATACGGATGGAAAGAAAGATTATGTGGAGGGAGAGCAACGCTGAAAGGCTTGCGGTACACCGAAGTATCGAAATAGTTATGATGTTTATTAATCTGTATATCCAAAAAGTGAAGGGAAT
>QLNU02015359.1:4204648-4216041 GCA_006491805.2 Dysdera silvatica | reverse complement strand
GAATTTATTTTTGTTTTAAAAAAGAAAAATACCTCCCTCTGTTATAAAAAGTAAAAAAAGAAATATTTTTAAATTGATACTTCATATTCTTATAACTTCCGGACACGCCTTTTATTATTAATTAATTGACTAGCTTATGGAAGAAAAACTAATAAAATCATTATTTCATTATTGTTAGCTAAAAGTAAACAATCTGACTTTCAAAAACTAAGTGCTATCATTTTAGAGAAGCTGGCACCCACAGAACGGAGTGCCAAATTCTAGTTGCAAGTTACTTTAGCTATTTCAATATATCGAAGATCATTTTAATCAACAGTTTCTAGTTCAAACTAATTTCAGTTATTTCAATAAATCAAAGATTATTTTAATGAACAGTTTCTAGTTCAAACTAATTTCAGTTATTTCAAATCAATCTTACTCGTTGTTTCCAGTACTTCAGTTGTTATAAGGTATACCATTTTTATTTGTTTGTTTTGGTTTGTTTTGTTTGTTTGTTTGTTTTGGTTTTACGGCTCAAAGACTACAGTGGTCATGCTGCGCCGGGACCTACAGTTTTCCGAGGAATCCGAACCTCTTAAGGCCTGGGGAACCAAACCCCGGACTACAGTGAGCAGTGCGATCTTTTATGAGATCTCTGAGTAAGCGTTCTTTTTGCACTGCTGGGAGTCGAACCCGGATTAGCCGCGCAATAGGAGAACGCGTTACCACACTGCGCCACCGCAGGGCCATACCATTTTTAACTTCCTGAAAAAGATGCGAAATGTACATGCAACTAAATTTGATAAGCTAACATACTGTATAATATGTTCTTGACAAGGTAGTAACACGATAAGATCACGTGTTTGGATTTATGGCTTAGCATTATGTCAACCGTGTTTGTATACAGTGTTGTCTACCGTTAAGCTAATGTGGTGTCGTTACATTAAGCCGCTAGCTTGCATCAAATTGACCGCAATCCCATGTTGGCTCTACGGTAATGAGTTTGTTTACGGTGCCGTTATCGCAGGTTCGAGTATAGTAGTACCATAGGACATACGCCATTTGTTATGTCCACTGTTTTTCTGAGTTTGATTCCCTAGTTAGGGGAATTTAAAATTCAGATTCTTCAGAAAACTCTACGTTTCGGCTTAGCATGAACTTATCCGGCCCAGCGCAGTAAAACTCAAACAGACAGTCCGGCAGCTAAACCGTCCTAAAACGAAATCGAACCACATTTTCGTACATGTTTTGTGATTATAAAAAAATATTAAACTTGCCCGATTTTCTCTTCAATTCGTCCACTTGAATTACTCTTGTATATCCACTTGTATTTTATTATGGTTTCTGAACGTACGCCAGGTATACTTGTCTACAAAATGCAGCTGGATTTAAACAACTTTGTAAGGGTGATTTGTTACTTTTCCTTCCTGTTTAGCTTGAATCTTCATTTGCATTCATGCTAAGTTTAAGCTAAGAGCAGAATACTTTAAGGATTAAACTTTCGGGAACGCATAGGATGGAATAGCTGACTGCTAAAAATGAGCTTAGCTGGGCAGTTGTGTATAGTAGAGTTCAGGAAGAGGTTTTGAATATTCATTCGCCATGCATTTTTCCTGACCAAGGCTTCCCATGTTAGGAAGACTGTCAGAGCTCACACTCCATCCAGCTTTTGGTATCGTGCCTTCTATCAACTTAAAGATACATTACAGGCCCCTGGTTAATATCCAGGTTTTCACTGAAATAAGTTAAAGCAACATTACTTCATTTTACATTAACATAAATAAGTTCCATCGTTATTTAATAATTCGCGTTCTTTCACTTTCAAAATGTATTATCTTTTTTTCTGGAAAATGCGGATATATATCTGTAAGATACATCGCTCGCATTACTCTGTGCTTTCTTTTAAAAGGAATAATTCATTGAAGTGTGAGATTGTGTGAAAATAATATGAAGCTTAAAATCTACTACGTGTCATAATATTAATTTTGATACTCTGTACACAAACTGAAATGAATTTGAGAGGAAAATATATTTTAGATACATCTCGCGCCCGTGCGATACAATTTAGTGGTCCGTGGTCTCGAGAGTTACTAGTTGAGTATCAATTCTTATACAAATACTTTCATTCGAATTTTAAGTAATGAATGGGGTATGAAAGCGAAAATTTTATATCTAAGCTATAGTAATTACAAGAAAGCGACGTACGTTAATAAAACTGCAATCTATAATTGCGCTTAAACTTCAAAAATAATTTTAAATCACATGAGCGGATATTTTGAGAATATATATCCAGAGATTACTTACAGGAATTCTGCAATTCTGCATTCATTGCCAGTCCCCTCCATGTTTTGTTCTCTTTGTCTTTCTACATAAAACTAGCCAAAACTCTTCTGGAATGAAGAAACTGGTGAGGTGTCTGCAAATCCTCTGATACGAGTTCACATTGCCACATTCTTGATTTTCTTGGATTTTTTTTCTTTTGGACCGAAAAGTGCTGCTGAACTCGGAGCGGAAAATAAAACTTTTTTCCTATTTCTTCCTCGCCTCTTCTTTTATCTTCCAACCCAGCATTACTTTTTTCGAATGCCTAAAATTTTTGCTTCTATGTACATCAAGTAAAAGCTGCGGAAAAATAGGCCGCCAGAACTATTCGCGCACTTTAAGATCCAATACGGCTATGTATTTTGTGCAGTTTTTCTTGTCCTTCGTGCACTTTCGGAAATCTGTCTTTTTGTACCTGCTGTTTAATATATTAAACAAATCGGCAATCATAGCGCTTCATGTGTAAAATAGTCATAGATATATCTCAATGTACCTTGAAAGTTTATATTATCTATTTTATATTGCAAATAATATTGCGCATAATAAATTCAGTCTAAGTTTGCTGCGAGAACAGATACAGTGAAGAAGTAGTTTATATACACAAAATATTATCTATTATAACATATTTTGCAAACTGTTCCTTTCTGTTTGATTACACTTCATAACCTTAGCCAAAACACTGTAAAATTCATTTTCTTTGTTTTGTGTTAAACCTAAGATTAATCTGCCTAGCATTTATTGTGAATTTCCTATGATAAAAATGAAAAAAGAAGAAAAGGTGCGCCATCTTTTACTTATATCAAAATTATCAATCGTCGTGTGACAAAAAATAAATCAATATTTTTAATTATTTGAATTGAATTATGATTTACATTAAATTGAGAATGCCAATTATATTTTAAGACGTATTGGCTTTATCAAATCTTTGCACTAACAAACTAAGGATTGCCAATTTTCTGCTCATAGCACTCCTCCTATTTTTTCCACTTTAATAGAAGTAGGAATACTTCTCATTTGTGGAGGTAACGAAGCTTTGTAGAAAATGCACTTTTGTTACTATATATATATATATATATACACAGAATTTGACGACGTCTTATAGCTTTTGGTGTGTGATTATCTATTGGGACGATTAACGTTTACCGATCGCAATAATGGGTAACAACATCTTTAGAAGTTAAGTCTCTCATTTTGTTATTTGTTCTCCGTCCAGTACATCCCTGAGAAACCTTTTCCTAACAAAATCACAGATGACCAATTCAGGAATGTTTCGCATTTAAAAAGGAAATGTATCTATATAATAGTTCTCCAATAACAGACAGCAGCAAAAAGCACCGACAGCAAAATCAAGTAAATTACTTCTAAATGAATATATTTAATATCATACCGACAATAATGATCTTTTTAATCCATTAGACACTTTTGACCTAACGTTTTGCAGTGAGTTCCTCTCGTTCAAGCATTCTCCCGATGAATCATTTTTTCGTGCTCTAATGGTTTTGCCCGATGGGTTCTGTTTATTTTTAAACGAGACATCGATCTGGACCCATGCGGCAATCTACGAAAACGCGTAAATTTCTCCCAACTTTTATTTTTTTTCTCCCAATCCCCGGAATTCGGCCAACTGATCAGGAACATCAGCCTGAAGATGGCTATTTTTTATCATTAGCGGAAATTCGTGATTCCTTTATTAATATTTTGCAATTTTCGCATTAGTGGAAAGTGAAACAAATTTTCATTTTGTAGAAGCGACACCAATAATTACTATTTTAATATATAAATTAGTAAAGAATATGCCATGTATTTCATTAAATACGTGACTATAAATTTATTAGTTTATTTATAAGTTAAAGATTTGGAACATTTTAAACAACATTTATGTAGTGATGCATGCTGATGTTGAAATTTTACATTGTTAATTGTGGATTGTTTCGCCGGGTTTTAATTTTTGCTTTTTATCGATAAGATATTATCTAATGAAAATGCGTTGCCTGAAATCGTTTATATTTTAAAATTCATTGAATCTTTTGACATAACCTATATATTTTGAGGGAAGCCTGGGCTTGTCAAGTAGTTATTATTTACTTTTCCGCCTGGATTCCCGGGAGGCTATTGGTACCTTCACTCAATACGTTTAAAAACTTGTAAATTTGAGCTCTTCTTGTATTTTATTGAACGAAAATATTTAAGGTATAAATCATTTAAAAGGCGAGTTTAACACTTTCCATTTACTTTCAATATCTGTAGGATATATGATAATGCAGCTTAACTTCAACGTTTTGAAAAACCGTTTACCCTGTCATTTTGGTATTAAGTCAGTGCATTATCTTCTCCGCATTCATATATGGTTATATTGAATCATTTTCTTCGATAAACTTGAAATCCCGAATTAATAACTTATGTCCCAAAGACTTCCAAGAAATTGAAGAGGTGTTATTCAAATATTTTTTTATTTATCACTAAAAAAAGTTGACGAAGTTATAGCTCTGAATGACCGATTTTTTGCTGCATTTACGCATATCAGGGGCGGCCGCCCGGGGCCCCGTTTGGATGGGGGAGCCAAACTGAAGTCAAGTTTAAATTTTTTTAACTAATCCAATAGTAGAAAATCTCTTTAAAAAGAGACAAGTTTAGAGAAATTTTTAGAGAAATTCTTTTAGAGAATTTTGGTCACTTTTATAGGGTATATGGCTCACTGTGCATCTGTAAAAATCTTCTGTTTTCGCTTGTGGGGGCGCCAAAAAGCAGCCCGTGATAGGCCGCCGTTGTTCAAAATCAACCTCGAGCCAACCCTGATGGCTATGGTATCCACTGAAATCGTCTTCAGCTAAAAATTATCATTGCGAAAGTTTAATTTTACCACCGAACACAACATCGAAGGCACAACTTTTCGATCAAAGGTAACCATCTGAAACTTTAAAGAAGTGGAATTAAGAGTCACAGTTGGTTAGGGAACTTTTAGATAATATTGGTGAAGATAACGCTCTGTCCATCATCAATGTCGTGGATGCAATGCGGATGGCTGACTTCGCTCCAAGAAATATTGCAAAGAAAATAAAACAAATTAATTCATCAAAGTAAGATTTATCAGAAAAAATAAATAATGAAGGAAAAGGACGAATCTTCAACTTTATGTAATCAAAGCTGTCAAGACGGAGATGCTTTGCTTTCAAAAAGTAGATGACCATCAAGAGAGAAAACACATCTTGACATTTCATTCATGATCGCTTGTATATTTCTCTTGAAACCTGTGGTATATTAATGGACTCAAATAATTTAGCAGGTGTGAAAGCAGTATTAGGTGATGAAGACGATTGAAGATGATGGTAATAAAACAAAACTGCAAGAACATCAACAGAAGGTGACGGTAAAGAATGCGTAAAATATTTGGAAAACCTTGCATATTCTTCTGGAATTATCAGGATACATATATCAAAATTTATTTACTTTAATTTTTACCTTCAGAAATATTTCAGTCACAGAGGAATAAACATACATCAGATTTTATTGCGAAATTTTCTGTGGAAGATCAATTTTTTTGTTTTGCTGAAAATGGGGAACAAAACAATTCTACTCACAATTGAATATCTTTCTCTCTCTTAGCTTCTTTATCCATTTTGTAAACAAGCTTATAAATTTTATAAGTTGGGTTGAACGAATGTGTTTAAAAAAACCTTCCACCGTTTTTGCTAAAATTTACCAATGCAAGTTGCATTAGTTTTAATATTTCATACAATCATGGTTTTATTAAATGTGTTTCTTACTTTTCAATTAAAATACAGTAATGTTTAAATCTTTGATCACAGGGAATAAGTGGTTAAGTAAAAAAAATGGCGAAAATAAGTGCACTGTGATTTCAGTGAACAGAGTTTCATCAAATTAATTATTCTCCAAACTATTAAATTTAGAACGTTATTTGAGTCAAATTAATGCCAAATAATTTGTTTTCCAAAAACTATATATGCAGTAGAAGTTTTAAGGTAAAATATTGCTGCCCTCAAAAATTGCGATTTTATACTTAACCAGTTCCTTCCTGCGACCACAAATATATTTTAATTGTTCTGAATTCTGTCCAAAATCACCCTAGACTATGACGTTTGTGTTTTAAGATCGTTGCCGCAAAAATTTTGATATGCAATTCATTTACTTTATCAAAATTAATAAAGAGCTAAAACATCCGTATTCTATTTATAGAAAATATGAATTTATTCATATCATATGTTGGCTACTCTTTCCCTAATATACTATCAGAGAATAGTTCGTTATATTTGCTAAAGTACCAACGCAATCCATGTGAAGTCCACTTCCCTATTGATTACAGCCAGCATCTTTTTCTTATCTAATATGTAATTGAGTACATTTCCTGATGTTTTATTAGCTCGCCCTATTATTTGTTCATAAATAAGCACCGCTTTGCATATAGTATCCATTAACCGATTGATTACTTACTATATTCAATTCTTTTTTCATCAATTCTCCGCTGTTTCGTTCGCAGAAAATGTAAAAATTAGCTGCATAAAATGTCATTTATAAACAAAAAATAGTTCTATGGTAGTAGTCCCCAATATCGTAAATATTAAATTAAGTTCGACATCAAAGTAAGGCATAAAGGTAAATATAATTTAAAAGTTGCTTATAAAAAGAAAATAATGAGTAAATATGCGAGTTAATTGAAACTGAAAAAACGACGAAAATGGCAACTAATTTTATTGCGCCACATCGGTGACATTTGAAGAGAAATTTAGCAAGAAAAATCACCAAAAAATATTTAAAAAATACGTGAAGTTTAAACGTTACTGAATAGGTAAAAAAAGTGATGGAACGACATTCATTTAACACCTTCAATTGAAAAGTTCTCTTTTATATACAAAAGGTTAAACACTGGTAAAATAGCAATGAAAAAGATCACTCAAGCTTTCGGACGCATCAGCAGCAGTCCTTCATCAGGAGAAAAGTTCTCAATATCATTAAAAAGTACCGATTATTGTTTTTTGGGTAGACATGGTTATTTAGAAACTTTTATTGCCTATTTATGCCATATGTGTTATTCAGGATTCATTGTATACTCTGTATACTCTGTATACTCTGTACATTGTATGATTTCATATACTATCATAATGGCCTTTTACTAAAGGCTAATAGAACCAATCTTATCGACTGTATCTCTAAATAACATTGCATTTTTTGAATGCATTATCTGCCAAAGAAAATATTATGCTAAGACAAAGTTATTAACCATTTTTTTTTGCATTTGCAGGAAAACTTCTAAAAAATCCTCAGTCGATAAAATCCTGAACAAATATGGAGCAAGTTATTATCATTATTTTTTCTAATACTGCTATTGCAATAATAAAAATAGCTTACGTGCTAGCAAAACCGCGCCATGTTTTTATTGCGATCGGTGTAAAGTATGGAATATTTTTCCAATCAGACTGGTTTTGCGGAGCAAAAAAAAAAATATATGTACCTTTCTCTTAACTCATAATTTGGTGTTCGACAATATCGCATACACATCAGAAACCTGAAATTATTAGAAATCTTGGCAAAGCTGTAATTTTGGTTTTGTAGTTAACACCCAGTGTCCCGTGCATCATACTCTTGTACTGAAAAGTCATCAAAAGTAAATACAACATTTAGAATCTTTCTACATTGTTCTTCTAAGTACAGTGCAACCTAGTAAACTGACCACCTTTGTAAATTGGCCACATGAATGAAGTGATCATTTTTTATAAGAGGGAACTGGTGAGGGTTTGGTCTTGACCATACCAAAGTGTGCAGTTTATTGTGGCCACCGCTCTACGGCGACCATTGCATCCCAGTTCCAAAGGTGGCCATTTTAGACAGGTTCTACTTTATTAATATCCTTCAATTTGTTTGAATTTCTATTTAATAATAATAAATCAGTTCATGTCACGACAAAGGTCCTAATGATGGTGCTTTTTAAATCGCAATATGTGAATATTCTAAATGAAAATATCTGTGGTACAGAGCATGTGTAGCAGTTTACAAGCATTTTCGTAAACTCAAACATTCGTCATCAGTGCATGTATATAATTCCCGGCATTCAATTCGTACTAAACAACCACTTCTCATGTAAGCACATTTCGTTTGTGGATCAAAATGCTTCATCGACTGGAATACGATTATCAACAACAATATTAATTGATTTAAATTTCCTAATGATTCAACGTTCACCAAACTATGATTATTAAATGCATTGTACACACATTTTAACTTCAAATCAGCTTACTTGCAAGAAAATAACATGGTTTGAATACCACATTCAGATAACATATTACTTCTCATATCGTTAGGACCAAACTGAACTAATGATCTACAAATTGGTGAAGTTTTACTTGAGGATGTTGTTGAGGTCGTTAGCTATACGACATTGTTATATTCTAACTCAAACGCCAAGATTTACTCTTAACTTAGATGAAGATATTATGAACGTTAGTCAGTCTTACGTGCGCGTATAGGGGGCACATACCCCTTAAGTGTTACGAAATGCCTTCTGATAGGCTGAAGTTCAACATTCTATAACTTTTAAAATAACACATCCTGTCTGGGATTACAGCGCCGCCTCCGGCGGCCACCCTTCCCAATGAAACCCTTGCAAAAAAGAAGAAAATAACACATACCCCAAAATAAAAATTTTCACATAGGATTATTGTATTATGAGCTTACTAAAATAATTAACAAAGTGTATTTACATATTGCTATTTTTTTATAATAAATCAAAATATTATACTAGATTTTGCTCGTTAAAATTTTTAATACCATTTTGCGCGCATAATATAATTGGTTGTTATTATCTAATTACCAAAAGTAATGTGCTAAATGATAAATAATGAGTATAGCATTCAACTAACGAAAAATCTTAAGAAAATAATGATACTTAATATTTTTTAAAACAATAAAAAATAAAACTTTTAAAATTTGCCATTTTTTCAATATTAAAATGCATCTAGATAAAAATATTATTACTTAATCTCTTATCTTTTTCGTCATTTTATTAATTATGCATGGCTACAAGAGTGTGCTAATTTTTATTATACTAGTGTAAAAAGTTTTTTAAATATCTTGCGCGCAAGGATAAAATTTACTGTTTTGAGAAAAACGCGTTTAAAGAAAAATATTTGTCAACATTGGAGTTATTATCTGTTTGCATCAACCTACCTTCATACACTTGTTTAGAATACAACAGACGAGTATGTAGAACCTTCCTTGGATGTTATAGTTTTAAGTTTCTTGCAACTTCTGTTAGCTTTCCACCTATTGAAAAGTTTCCGCAGCAGTCTTGGAACGGTGATCAAAATGCGACATTTGTTTTTTATCTATTATTATTTTAATATATATCAAAATGTTTAATTTCTTGCAATTTTTACCATACATTATTACAAGAGCATGACAGATTTCATTACAGCAGCACAAGGGTGAAATATACAGTCTTGAGAGAAACACGTAGGGAGCACATATCCCTGGCCTCAAAAATGTCCCAAAACAGCCCAGATTTCAACAATTTATATTAAAATAACACAAACTCAGGTATGAAAAATTGCATGCAACATCATTATACAGTTTCCCTTCATAAAATGCTAGCAAAATATATCTGTTGCCATTTGTTTTAAATCAATGACAACGTCATCACCCATTCATCAATTCAAAATGCTATATTAATTCCTTGCGCGCATGATAAAATTGATTGTTGTTGCTAAAAAACTAAAAGCAAAGTTTTTATTACAAACCTGTTTTGATGAAGCTTCTTCAAAAAGCACCAGACAAGTATGAGGGTCCTTCGGCATGCTTCACAGCTTCAGCTGCACCTAATTTTTGGCGTCTTTTCACTTGATGTCGGCATTTTGTGACATTGGTTGCACGACATAGGGAGTGTGAAATTCGTCGTCCATCAGCTTTTATTGAAATACGACTTGCCTGCACTCCAGGTTGGATGTTAAAAGTCTTCATAGTGTGGAGACGTCCTTTACCCCTTTCATTGAACTGAATTATGGCTTCATTTGTAGCGATGTCTACAATTCGACGTCCTGACCCGGATGTTTTGGGACAAAACTTCCAAATCATTGAGTTGAGAGACTCATTTGGATTTTGAGTCCTCCCTCCTAAGCAACAACTCAGTAATTTGGGATGGGACAGGTCGTTGAAAATCAGTTTTATAAACTTCATGATAGCCTGAGGTAAAGATTGTTTATGGCGAAATATCCCAGTTGCTTTTTTTGTAATAGCTCGCTGGTAAGCACACCACGATATGTTTCCTTTGGGGCAAAAATGGTGCAGTGGATCAGCATCACTTGATCCTTTATGGAAGAAGACAGCCCATACTGCTTTCCTCATCGCACTTAAATTGTCCTTATGCTCCTTGATTGCATTCCCATAGTAGGAACCGAGTTGGTCTATCTCTTTATCAGTGAGCCGGCCTTTTCCTCCAAGACACTTGCCATCTTCTAATTTCTTTCCAGACATACGTTGTTTCATTTTCCTTAGCCTGGCTCCCATGCGCTTCTGAATGTGACCAACACATTCAATTTTTTTAATGTCTACATCATCGTATGGCTGTAAATTCCTTATGGATAAAAATGTTTTTGAATCCCCGTCTCCTATATATCCACTGTATTTAACATCTCTTAGTGCCCCTGATCGTTCAAATATACGGCACATGCCTACCGCCTCCATACTTCCCGATGAACCCGTATGATTCTTCAAACATTCAAGTTCGTGTAAGGCCTTCCATTTATCGAAGTTTGGACCACGTCGAATACCTTCATATGCATCACACCCCTTGCAAAAAGTTGACATTACTTCTTTATCGATAACTTTCACACACTGTTCAACAATAACAGTACACACACCTACCAAAGACGTATGCCCTCTGGTTTTCCAGGTACCGTCCCCACTAATGATGATGTTCGGTGACCCTGTAAGTAGTGCCTCATCTTCCGCAACCTTCTTCATGGATTTTGTGGCAACTTTCGAGGTGGCTGATTCAAGGTGTTTGATTTGTCGATTATACGACCCTTCTGCATTTGGCTGTGGCAAATCCATTACAGCACAAAACATATTCATCCCCGACAATC
>QLNU02015359.1:4155774-4198442 GCA_006491805.2 Dysdera silvatica | reverse complement strand
TCAACTCGGCGTTCAATCATGTCTCATAGGTTTGGGACTCGTCGAGGAGTACATGTATACCTTCCAAAAAAATTCTTACTATTTGTAACTGTGTGTGCTTGTACGTTATATTGCTGGAAAGCAGCATTTGTTATGCATTAAATGTATGGAAAGGTGACGGGCTATGGCCCCTCATCAATATTTCAATATGCCATTATTATTTGCGCATAGGCGTAGGCAGAAAGTTCATAAGGGGGTTATAGGCTTAATGGGAAGGGTTACAGAGCTACTACTCATATATTCCTATGTTAAATATACAAAATTTCATTGCGATGGGGGTTACAACCTCCAAAACCATCCCCTGGCTACTCCTGTGGTTGTGCGTACTAGAGCTGGTAGGTTGTTACTAATGGTACACTAACCCATGATGAGCTCTGTGATACCCAACAATAGCAGCAGGATCAGCTCGCTTCGTATATCGCCACCAGACTGACCCGAAGATCATCATTGCTAAGGTACCTTGAAGTGGTAACATGTTCGCCTAGCGTTCCGTTAATCCGGGCTCGACTCCCAACCTCGCCGCAAAAGCACCGACTACATGTTCACTGTAGTCCGAGGATACAGAGTTCTCGGAAGATTATAAGTTCGGGAGCCTTAAAATAGAAACAAATACCATTATTGAGAGAAAAACTAGCTACATCACTGCACACAATACTGTTCCATTCATTACGTCAAGTAGTTTCTGTGCGATACCACTGCTTTCATTCACTTCGATATTATGATGCGAGAAGCAGTCTTCATAAAGGATATCTTGACCACAAACTTGTCTCGGAGAATCAAAGAGAAAATGCATTGATAGCTACTGGAGTACTCAAAACTCCCTGTACGCTTTGCAGAACGTTGCCAGTTGTGAATTGTTGGGTCACTACAATTTGCCACCAGATACGTCAATCTATGCTTCAACATTCCTTCAAGTGGATGGATGGATGACGATGAACCAGTTTGAACAGACGGAAAATATTTATAGCAACAAAAACAAATCCGTGCATTAATTATAAAAATACATTTGATATCAATATTAATAAAAATAGACCATTGGAACTTTCTGAAACTCGTAGCTGAATAAACCGTACTCGTGGATAATTTCGGGAGCAAAAGAAAAATTGTTTCGGAACAAATTATTCTAAGTAGTGCATAAAAAAGCACCGCTGTTGAAAACCACAAGGAAATATTTTTTGTTCCATTTCTTTTTCTTCCATTTCGTTTATCGTGCGGAAATTGTTGAACTTCCTTAGTACTTTTTCGAGCGTTGGAGTATCTGAGACATAAAAGGAAAGAAGGAAAAACAGCGCTTTCTTCTAATTTAAAAACAACAATAATTTTTTCACTTAATTCACTTAAAAAAAAGACCCGAAGCCAAAGCAACAGCTGTTTTGAATAGTTGTTGAGAAGAACATAAAAGTGACAAAATTGAAAGTGTTAACAACTTTTTCCTCTAATGAGACACATCCATTTTATCATGTCTTCTACAGAAGACTTTTTCTATCATTTCTTTAGGATTAGAGCGCAAGAACATAATATTATGAGTAGGGTGTAAGTTGATAGCACATTAATATGTGTCCCATGGATTAATTTTAAGCATTTTTTTGTTTCCTTGGGCCTTCAGATATTGACTGGTAGATTTTGATGGGTTTAAAGAACACAGTATAAAAGCTTGTCGCAACGAATAACTTATTAAACAGGAATATAAAATTTCTGTTGCGGGCTAGACATTGTTTCCGGGATAATACCATGAACTAAATTTGTTCTAATTTACTGATATACTTAAAGCGGGAAAAAATCTTTCTTCTAAAAGAAAACTAAATCTTTGTGAACAATCTTTTTGAAATTTGTCAAATTGACAGATCAAATCAAATTGAAACAGAATCAATCAAATTGACATAATATTACAAATATAAATCCACTTTACGAAGGTAATTAAACATCGATTATTTATGAATTCAATTTCATCGACAAAATTTCTTAATCGAAAATCCAATAAAAAACTCGCTATTTTTTGACCAGTAGATTTTTATTTGTTTTCTACGGATAAGCAAGGGGATAGAATATCCACTTTTTCATTATGGAATATGATAAAAAAGTAAATACGGAAGCTAAATTAATGTATTTTAATCAAAAATCTTAACTTATCCACTTTATTGTTAACTTGTTGCTAATACAAATTAAAGTAGGAATAAAATTACCTTTAATAAAAGGAAAATTCCTGGACCTATCGCAATTGATATTAAGGCTAAAATCACTTCAATCTGTGATTAATGATATATTAAAAATTAAAGAGTCAGTTGCCATGCTACCTCTACTATTTACACTGGTAATGCACTAATATCATCATGCTATTGTCGCACAATTATTTGCTCTGATTTTAGCGTTACTATTGTATTATTAGTTTCTATTATTAGCATTATCATTGCATTCTTATTAGATTAGTATCGTCACTGCTATTAGCATTAATATTGATATTAACATTAGCCCTACTATTACCATTAATATTGATAATACCATTAGCACTACTATTGTCATTAATATTAGTTCAATAATAATATACTACTCTTGTACTACTTTTGCACTACTGTTAGCGTTACTATTGTTGCCTTTTCTAGTAATGGAGATAGTCCCCAGAAAAGTGATATTTCTGTTAATAGTTTAGTTACCAGGTAATAGCCATATTATAGCCATATCTTCTTAATCTGAGAGAAAGGGAGGTAAAAGCTCTGACCACCCTCAACCAAAACAGGACTGGTATAAAAATTACCCAACAACATTCACACGGTGTTTTCCACAAACTTAGCTTTTTCCCATCAATTTTATATTTGTTTGCCTTAATTTTTACATGGCTCGTCACAATTATAAATTATTTATATAAAAATCTAGTCTGTACCGAATATTTATTTAATTTCGTTTTTATTATTAAGTGCTATTCCGTGAGCTGAAATACCAACTGGCTTATTAACAACCGTTTTCTTTTAAATTATTTAGTTTCGCTTTTTGCTATTGCAACATCTTATGGAATAATCAACAAACCGTTAGTTAAATTCTAATATTTACATTAACGATAATAATAATAAATTCATTTATTTAACCCAATTTTGTATACATTTTCGTGAAGTACATATAAACAATTTGAGAAAACACAGAATAAATCTTTTCGATTTTATGTTTAAAGAAAGAGAATATCAAGCAGAAGCTTGTTGGGGGCATTCTCTTCCAAAATGGTTTTACAATTCTGTTGAGGTTTGTTAATTTCTTAAATATCAGAAATATCGAACATTGTATAATTCATTAACTGATTAAAATAGCATTTCCGTAAGCCGGCAGTCTGAATATATTAAAATTAATTCTATATATACGATATTTGGGACTCATTTGAGAAAACGGTGATACAGAAGTGGATAAGGTATATGTAATAAACTGAAATAGTAATATAGGTGAAATAGAAAATTATGGATTCTGTACCGTTTTTCAGAATTCGATCCAGTTAGATCTCTAAGGTGTGTTAAAATGAATAAGATTAAATTTAACATAATCTTTTAGAGTTGATGTTATAATTTTAAGAGCATTAGTATTGAAAAATACATTAGAATGGAACGCATACTATAGATTATAGAACTGATGTACTTTAGAAAAGTACTACTGGAGAAGAAAAAAAAAGAGGGGAGGGGAAATATCCAATGAGTATCACAGTTTTTCTTTGGGAAATCAACTGATTTAGCGTGTTTAATAGAATTTGTTCTGTACATCATTGCTGCATAAATTATTTTGCGGAGAAAACCCCAAAGAGCCCAGTTAAGATTATTTAAGTTCAGATAGGGTTTAATTAGATAATTTGGAGTCTCTTTTTAATATTTCTTAAACGAAAGATAGGAGAGTGTTTGTTCTTGAGCTCACGAATGTACAATCGAAGATATCCATTTGACTGGAGTTAAGAAAATGATGAAATAGCCACGTCAAATCGATCACTGGTCCATTCTTATGGAATTTGCTTCTTGTGGGAGCGAAGTCGTGGTCCGTGATCAAATGAGCGGGTGTGTCTGTGTGCCGTGCCTCCGGCATCCCTTTGTTGTGGACGTCTGAAAATTTGAGAGATAAGAAAAAACAGGCTTGTTATGAAACAAACTAAAACCAAGAAACGTTTAACGACTAATGTAGGTGGTGGGAGATGACGGCCCAGATAAGGGAAAGATTGCGTCCATAGTTACCAATCTAATTGTTATTCGAGATGTGGATTGCTGAAAATGGTCCATGGGTGGTGTGTCTAAATGGGGTGCAGCTGATTAAGAGGGAGAATTTAATTTTATGGGTGGCTTTCTTCCTTTTGTGGTTATAAAACCTACCCCAAGAAGAAGCGGACAGGGAAGTGTCCAGAGGATGAAGAGGAAAACATCTAGGGGATATTTTTATTTTAAGGGAAATAATTGCATCTGTCACAAATGATTAGCTTATTTCTGAACTCACTGCTGTCACTGAAGTCACTGTGCACATTTTCAGCTTAATGAGTGGAATTTTAAAGTATTGAATAACGGTATTACACTCGTGGAGTAAATTTTACCCTGGCCTCGACATCAAAGGTTAAATATTTGTAACGAATTCCCAAAAATTTTGCTATACTTGTGGCATTTTGTAATGGAGAGAGTCGCTGAAATGAAGTGATAGAGAAAAGAAATCAAACCAACAAGATAATAAATGCAGCAGTTTCATAGCAATGCAGCAATGATTTTTAATTTAACAATGACCTGAAACGTAACGTTTAAAACCGTGATACCCCCTATATAATTACACAGGCGTGTAAGTCTCAAATAGGTATGAAGAGTATCGACTTCTGGGTACTGCTGCAATATTCGTCATAAATGTACGAAATTTGTGTATTTTGTAAGAATTTGCGATATCGATTTCCTTCCCAACGTAGACAGAAATTTCATACGGGAAGCTATGAAGCTACAACTCCATATATATATTCATATATATATGCAAAATTAACTCCATATATTCATAAGTATATAAAATCAACTCCATACATTCATACGTATACAAAATCAACTCCATGTATTCATATACATGCAAAACCGGCCCCATATATTCATATATATATTGAAAACTAACTCTATATATATTCATATGTATACAAAATTAACTCCATATCTTCATATGTAGACAACATTAACTCCATATATTCGTATGTATACAAAACCAACTCCACATAGTCATATGTACACAAAATTGTCTCCATATATTCATATGTATACAAAATTAACTCCATATATTCATATGTGTACATGTATTATATATTCATATGTGTACATGTATTATATATTCATATGTGTACATGTATTATATATTCATATGTGTACATGTATTATATATTCATATGTGTACATGTATTTGTATGTATATAAATACCGCAATGGGTGGATTATGGCCCCATCAATCCCCTTTGCACACAGCAGTGTTTCCACGCTAAAAGTTGAGGAAAAGCTTATTATTAAATCGCACTTCGTTAGAAAATGACCATGTGTCTAAAATACATGCGTTCTAAACTATACATGCTGGATCGTTCAACCTAATATGGTGAAATCTGTCTACTGTATAACTATTTTCGGCTGTCCTGATAGATATAGGATATACACCCTATAACAAAAAAATCGACGCACCAAGAAGGAGTTGTCCGATTGCGATAAAAATTGGTGGATGTGAAGAACATACATAGAAAAAGAAATCATTAACATTTCAGAACAATTGAATGATTTATTGCAGAGTTTGACCGTTACAAAGGGAGGAAGTCAATAAGGCGTTGGTCCACCTCTGGCCTGGATGCAAGCTGTCACCCGGCGTGGCATAGACTGATAAAGATCCCGGATGGTGTCCTGCGAAATTTCTTGCCAAATTGTCTCCAACTGTCGGGCTAAATCGTCAACATTCCGGGATGGTTGCAATCGCCTTCCCATAGCGTCCCAAATGTGCTCTATGGGAGAGAGATCAGGAGATCTAGCTTGCCAAGGAAGTGTTGGGCAAGCTTGAAGACAATTCATAGCAACACGTGCCGTGTGCGGCCGGGCATTGTCTTGTTGAAACGTAAGTCCAGGGTGTCGCAAAAGGAACGGTAACACAACCGGTCGTAGAATGTCGTCTACGTACCGCTGTGCTGTAAGTGTGCCAGAAATGACCACCAAAGGGGTCCGGCTATCAAAGGAGATGGCACCCCAGACCATAACGCCCTGTTGTGGGCATGTGTGGCGTGCGATAGTAAGGGCAGGATCCCCACGCTGCCCTGGACGTCTCCAGACACGTCTGCGGTTGTCGTCAGGACACAGTTGGAAACGGGACTCGTCACTAAAGACTATACGTCCCCAGTCAGCGCAGTTCCAAGTTGATCGAGCCCGGCACCACTGTAATCGGACTTGACGGTGTAAAGACATGAGAGGTAAGCGGAGTAACGGTCGGCGCGAGCGTAAATTCCGCTCTCTCAGTCGTCTGCAGAGGGTCATGTTGGACACATGTGTGCGGGCCACACGTTGGATAGTTGATAACGACGAATCCGGTGCTGTGACAGCTGCTCTGACAATCGCTCTGTCTTCCCGTTCTGTTGTGGCCCTAGGTCGACCGCTGCCGTCCCGACGCTGACATCTGCCGTTGTTGACCCACTCTTGCCAGCACCGTCCAATCGCCGCATCGCTTCGACCCACATGTCCAGCGATTCTTCGATTCGTCCAACCAGCCTCTTTCAATCCGATAGCACGACCTCTTTCAAACTCTGACATATGCTCGTAATGAGCACGAATCTTTCGGCGAGGCATTGTTACAGTCGACGTAAGATATCCGCAGTCAAAATGCAACAGAAATTTTGACCACATATTGAGAATCGCTCCTTATATACACCTGCTGAATGCGCAGTTCCGATGCGCTGGAGTTCCCGCTATTCATTCATTGGACACCAAATTTTAATCATTTGCATGTTCGGTCAAAATGTCTTTGCATACGAAATTTCATTACAATCGGACAACTCCTTCTTGGTGCATCGATTTTTTTGTTATAGAGTGTATAAGATTGAACCGTGTATCTATAACGATAAACTGTGTATAACAGTGGCTTTCCCTGGTCTCTAGCATATTGTTAAAGACAGATTTCATTGTATAAACATAATTTTTGAGTATAAACTGAAGCACATTATGACAAAATATATCAATAGATTAACAGGCGCACGCAAGAATTTCATAAGAGGCGGGATATTAGACTCAATAATGGAGGTTACAGAGTTACAACTCTATATACTCATATGCAAGTATACTAAATTTCATCGCAATGTGGAAGTTACAACCCCCATCAGCCCACCCTTCGTACGCCATTAAATAGCTCACTAAATTTAAAACCCTGTCCCGGAATGTATATTCGATGTTTTCCATTTATCACAGGTGATACTTGCGCAAACAAAGGGTGTTCGTTTTGCTACATACATTTTTCTCTCTGTTTAAAATTAAATATGTTTTCTGTTAATTAAAGTTATTGTGTCTTCACAATAGTTTATTATAAGTAAAAGTGACCTATTGTGCAAATATTTAAACTGTGTGTTTCTCGTGAATTTTTAATTTAAACAGTTTATTATTTCTGTTCTAATTTCCATTAATAAAAATATTTTGTTCTTTGCAATAGTGCGTTATTTCTGTATTCATTTCCTAGTGGTTAATTTTTTAACAATGGAATGAATTATTTCTGATTGTCCTGCAAGAAAACGAAGATTTTATCATTTTCAAATTTTAAATTTCTAGAGTGCTATTAATTTGTGTTCTTTCCTATTCTCTTCTTTAATTCGACACAAAATTTTGCATTGAGCTTACTTTTTTTTGAAAATATACGTTCAGACAATTAAATTGTGAATCTTGCCATTTACATTAATTGTGTGCAATTTTTTTAAATGTATTTTGCGTTATTCGTTGGAGAGAAGATAATGAATACAAATAAATTTACGAACCTACTGTTTACAAATAATAAAATTAAAACGAAAACACAATTTCAAAAGAATAGAACGAATGGTTGTTTTTCAGTTCCTGCGTTTAATTTTAATTATGTTTTTACAGTAAACAAACAGGGATTATTTTATAAAAAATGCGAAATTTAATTATCTTTCCTCTATTCGTTTTATGCTTTTTAATGAAATTTGATGTAACAATTGCTCTGAAACCACATTTCTATCATGATATGGGCCAAATATTTGTGTCAGAACTTAATAATCTTAAGGGGGGTCACAAACGAAAATGCTTTTGAAAAAAAGATTTGTTTTTATTGAAAAAGGATATGGGTTCTTGCCTTTCAAATCGCACAAAACATTTGGCTGTAGGTTAATTAGAACTATTTGTAAAAAAATTTGCTAACGAAATAAGTGAATTTAAAATTCATTACAAACTTTTTACAAAAATGCGATTTTCTCAAAATGATATTTCCTGTCGCAAAAGAAACATTTTTTCAAAATCTTGAGTTTCAGTTGACTTATAATTTCTTGAGTACGTACATATAAGTATTTTACATACCACCTCTAACGTTTTTCATGTTTTTATTCGTTTTTTAATTACTGATCTAAAAGCAAAATAAAAATCTTGTTTTCCAGAACAAAATTTCATTTGATATAAATATTTTTAATTTTACAAATATTGCATATGTCGTAAAATGCCACATATAAAATATGTAAATATGTTTACTAACTATACAAAAAAAATTTTGTATGCATCGAATAAGTATTTTCGGAGAAAATGTTTTTTATGTCTCTATGGAAAACCACTCTGTTGTTGTGCACGAACCTCCACTTTAAAGAACATGGAGTTTAAAATTTACAATATTTTTTCACGTATTTTTAATACTATGTTTATTTATTCAAGATCGTTAATTTATCAATGTGAATTCAAAGTCAGAATGTATGCATGCTTGAAGAACACCTTACAATACTTCATAAAAAAAAGAGTGTTCAATAATTTGCTCCCGAATTTCTTGCAAACCATTCCTTTATATTTTTAGTCAACATTCTAATTTACCAAAATTTCAATTATTAGTCACATATAAAGAATATAAACACTGCATAATATTTAATTGCACACACTTCTTCCTTTTTTCTTCTTTCGGCGTTACAGTTCCGGAAGGACCTAGGCAGGGGCGTATGCAGGGGGTGTTGCAACCCCCACAACGAAATTTTTTGTATTTAACGTCGAAATATTTGAATTGTAGCTTTTAACTCCCTCCATTGAGCCTATAACCTCCCCTTACGAAATTCCTGCATACGCTTATAGACCTAGGCCTCCTTAACGATTATCGGTCATTCTCCTTTATCCAAGGCTTTTATTCTTCCATCCTCTGGCTTCCATTTCTCTTAGAGCTTCCCAGCTGCTCTAAACCATCTTGTTCTATGACATCCCATTTTCTCTCTTGTATTTAATTTGTTCTTATAGTCGTCTTAGCCACACTAGATTCTCCCATCCTTTATACATACTCAAGCCATCTAAAACTTATTTTTCTTTATTTGTTTCACAAGCTTATGGCTTCCATGTAGAATGCAGTATTTCCCTATTTTTCCTAATTCCCCTCACGCCATTTTTATCAACTACCCCGTATATTTTTTGAGATACATTTGTCTCTCATATTCTCGACAATTCTTCATCTCCAGGAACCATGCCGAATGTCCATGTCTCAGAGCTATATGAACTTACAAGTCTTACTATTATTTTATAGAGATTTAGCTTTAGTCTTCGTGAGACATGCTGTGAATTGGATTGGAGTCGTTAAGTTCTACGAATTAAGTATCTATGCGTTTAAAAATCATTGAGGTTAGTTTTATGTAGTGACCGAAATAATTAAAAATAAAATGGAATTTTGCTTTAAACCGTAATTTTTAATCACCCTTCAGGTCGCTGGCTGGCATGATTTGTCTCTGCTGTTGAAATTTAGCATAGTCTCCACCTTCCCACAACCAGTTTGTTTATCCTTATTCTGAACCGAATCATCAGATAATTGTTTTTTTGATTCTTATATAACAACGTTACAAGCTAAATATTAAACACAGTGTATATATATCATCATAGATTATACTTGCGCTGAATAAATTTCGTCTTTCTCTTAGTAATATATATTTTAATTCCTTGAATAATATGTGTGATTGTTTCGAATAAAATTTTGAAAAAAAAAAACAATGAAAAAATTGAAAAAAAGTGTATTGAAAAATAATTCTACATGTATATTCCATTTTTATCCATCATTATTGATTTAATTTATAAAAAAAGTACCTGATATCAATGTCACTGGATTGCTTGAGATTTTTAAAATAAGCCCTTTGGCTATAAAAATACAACCAACTGACGGACTGAAATATGACCCATCATCCATCCATCCATCCATCCGTCCGTCCGTCCGTCCATTCATTCATTCATGATAGGTCTATACCACGTCTAAAACTTAACCTGCTGGCTTTCCATTCGCAGATGCGAAGTTCTTAACGATTTACGTTGATGAGAAACCATTATTTTTTCTTTATTGTTAGCCATTAAAGCAGCGTTAGCACGAATAATGCGATTTTTTTTTTGCTATGGAGTTTGCCTGGTGTGCATTAACGTCTCCCGATGTCGCTGACGTGAGCACTCGATTTCCTGTTTTGATCGTTAAAAATTTCGTCATATAGAAACACTTCCATATATAACAACCGCCCTGCGGTGGCGCAGTCGTGATGTCGTGCGATGTCGCTGACGTGAGCACTCGATTTCCTTTTTTTTGATCGTTAAAAAATTCGTCATATAGAAACGCTTTCATATATAACAACCGCTCTGCGGTGGCGCAGTGTGGTAACGCGTTCTCCTATTGCGCGGCTAATCCGGGTTCGACTCCCAGCAGTGCAAAAAGAACGCTTACTCAGAGATCTCATAAAGATCGCACTGCTCACTGTAGTCCGGGGTTTGGTTCCCTAGGCCTTAAGAGGTTCGGATTCCTCGGAAAACAGTAGGTCCCGGCGCAGCATGACCACTGTAGTCTTTGAGCCGTAAAACCAAAAAACAAGCAAGTCATATATAACAACCATGGATATTTACTAAAACTTCGCTATATAGGTAATTTTGCTATATGGAAGTGATAAGTTATATGGAAAGTTCTATTGCATATATATATATTTGAAACTGACGTTCTGCTGTAAAGAAGAAAAAGATAATTTTAGGGCTCACTTCTACCACGTCGTTATTTAGAAACAGGTAGAGACAATAAAGGTCTTTACCCCTTTATTCAATGCTCCTTAGCCCCGGGCGCTGATTTAATGGGGCGGAAGTGGCGATCGCCCCCCACCCCTTGAATGAAAATGTAACATTGAAAAGATACAAGGTAAAGGTCCAATGAGGTATCATTTTCAAAAATCAAGTCATTAATCTCCCCACCTTGAATGAAGCCTAAGTCCTCCCCTGCTTGCCCCTGTTGTGGTGCAGTGGTAACGCGGGTTCAACTTCCAAAGGTGTCAATAGAACACTTATATCGAAAAGCAGATCACTGTAGTAGGCCAATTGGTTTTCTAGACCTTTATAGGTTCTGATTCCTCGGAATTCCTGGGATTACAGCGCCGCCTCCGGCGGCCACCCTTCCCAATGAAACCCTTGCACAATACCTACCTACCTCCTTGGAAAACTGTGGGTTCCGGCGCAGCCTGACCTATACTGTCCTTGCGCCTTAAAATAAATTAACCAATAGCAATTTTTCTTCACAATCTATATGAATATCAGGTATCCAATTAAATTTTTTAAAGCTATTTACAAAGATGCATCCTATGTACGGGGCACCTTCGCCGGAGACGCCTCGATTCAAACATTCACAGCGAACTTTTGTCAAAGATAATATTTAAATAATACTTCAAGGGCCTTGCATATATCTTTATAATAATACAAATTATTCGTTTAATAAGAAGAAGTAAAAATTATTTTTCTGCAGGTGCAAAACGTAAAATTTTGCAGGGACGAACACGTTGCCTTTTAAATCACATATTTTTATTCAAACTTGCAATTGTTTTTGTCCGAATGTAAAATTTTAATTTTTCCCAAAAGAAATGTAATCTCGGGTTATGCAAATAAGAGGAGGAGTTCTTAAGCCCTTTCCAAATGAGAAAAATAAATTTCCATAAAACACTCCGTGTCAAATAAATCTCGAGTGCGGATTTCAATTTTTATAGCTTTCATTTTTTTAAAACAATACCTTTTTTTGCAAATCTATATCTTACATAATTAGTAATCATGTGCTCATTATTTCAGAAACTTTCTTAGACATTCTTCTTAAACAAACTGTTCGCATTCATTCAATGTTGCCGCAAGTTATTTTAGAAATTCAAATTGCAGCACATGAATTAATTTTACTGGAAAAATTCATTTAGTTCGGGAATATAATTATTCGCTAACTTTTATTCAGCTCGATTTTTTTTAGAAATTTGAACTCGGTAAACTTTAGCGTTTCATTAAACAAAATTTATGTTCCATTAAACAAAATTTATGTTTCATTAAAACTTATGTTTCATTATACAAAATTTGTATTTCCTTAAACAGATTTTGATTCGTTAAACAGATTTCATGTTTCGTTAAACAAACGTCAGTGTTTTATTCAGCAATGCTATGTTTGATTCAGCAAATTTCATTGCCTAGTTTAGTAAAATTCAGTGCTCGATTCAGTGGACTTTGCTTTTAATTCATTTATTTTCTTTCATTAATTTAAGAACTTTAATTCAGCAAATTTAAATTTTTAGAAATATTAATTCAATAAACTTCCGTGTTTAATTCACGAACTTAAAAAAACGACGTTATTATTTGTATACTTTTAGCAAATGCTTTTTTATTGCTAAATCCCCTTCACTAACCCGGCAAAAAATTATTTCTCTCTGGTTACCAATGATGATGTTTTTTGTCATCGTAGACAAATTATAAAGCAGGTTTTTCTTTGCTAACCTTAAATAACAGTTTTTTGACGTAATGATTTCATCAATGCTTACCTTCGTTCCGGAAACCGTAAGCCGTACGACTGTTAAAAGTATTTTTAACTGTTAGCAATCTAACTATTATAAACAACTTGTTATAAACTTTTGGAGCGAGAAAAGCGTTTCAATAACTACTCCCAGATCCCAAATAACAATAATACTTCTTGCTCATTAATTCGTAAAAACGACGCTCAGTCTGTTCTTAAGTTATTACAAGTTTTTCACGTCCTTCTGCCAAAGATATACAACAACTGAACTCTTTAAAATAAGCATAATTCAGAAATATGAAAATTTACCCTCTCTCTTGTCAACATCACCGCATTCTGGAAGAAAATCTCGTAACAAGCTTCGGCTTTATATTCTCTTCCATTTCTAACCTCAAAACTTAAAATAATTTAATATAGATCTTCTCTTACATTTCTATAATTTTTATACTGCTCAAGCTATGTATCACGAAATATTGTATATCGGGTTGAATAAAAATTTATTATTATTATTATTATTGTTAGGTCTTTGTAGATTTAAAGATGCATCGCCTCTCCGCAGTTAAGTGAAAAAATAACACGTTTGCAAAGACGTAAAGCCATTAACAAAGTAAATCTCTGCGCTCTCAAAAAATTGCACAGATTTATTAAAACTGAATCCTTCTGTGAAACTCAAGGCAAAAAATATTGGCCCGTTTATCACCATTAAATTGTTATATGCATCTCATTAATAAGCAAATACTTCGTTTTATGCACTATTCTACTTCGGACGTTGGGCACAGTCCTGTAAGTTCCGCACATATCCTGTGCTTCACAAGTGAGAAATAGATATTTAGTGCCAGTTTCACCAATCCCTTTCCCTATGTATGTGTCAAGCTTTATATGGTTTACCCTTTGAAAACTTAGACCTCGAATTAAAGATGCAATAACGTCTGCACTACGAGGCGTATGCAAAAGGACCATTTTGTTGGTCGTTACATGGTCAAGACCATCGGAACCGAATTGGTTGATGATGAATTCAAGGAGCAATCGTACTTTTTAGGATGAAGTTGGATGGATTATTTTAATTGCTTTAATGGCGGCATTCACATTCTCAGAAATAATTTACTATTTTTCTTCATTTTAAGGAATGAGCAGTTTACGAATTACTGTGCAATTGCTGATCATATTTTATAAAATGGAGGCCCACTTTTTAAACTCTCGGATAGCTCGGCGTGATGAACAACGCACAGTCTTTACTTGGGATTTCGTGTGGTGTTACGTATTGTGTTATGGAGAAAAATCCCTATAACTTGGCATCACAGGACAGATACCTACATGTCAGAATAAATTCATCTCTCTTCAAACAAAATCTCTCCTTCACTTCAGATTTTCTAAGGAAGCTTATACTCGATGGAAAAACAAGAACTAAAATTCAGAATTCTTTTAACGTGTTTGAAACAACATTTATTGTGCACAAGTTCAAACGTATTTGTACATCGCAGAAAGTACTAGTTCACTATCTAATTTAATGCAAACCTCCATAGAACTATTAGTATTAAAGTACAAAATAATTGGGTAATTATACTTTCTTTATCTGTAAATTAAATCGTTAGATTTTTTAGCGGGTTTCAATAGATATTGAACCCGCTATTGCTTTTGGCTTTCCTGTCTGTACGCAATAAAAAGGACAAGGTAAAGGTCTTCCGTAAATGCAATAATGATGGTTGTTGTTAATGCTGAAAACCTACCGAGTTACTTGAGAATTAGAGAGTTGCGAATTAGAGAGTTGCAGATTAGAGAGTATTTTGAATTAGAGAATTGCGCATTCGGGTGTTAAGGATTCGAGAGTAATTCGAATTAAAGAATTGCGGATTAGAGAGTTGCGAATTAATGTTAATTGAAACCCGCTGAATTTAAATATTCATTTAGGCGACTTTCTTTCACTTGCGTGTTTTAATTTTTCTCAATTGCAATTATTGGGCAACCGAATAGTTCGGCATAAATCGCTTACACTGTTACATATCGACACCCCTATATATGTACAGTGTTACTTTCCGGAAGAAACACCTCCAAATAAGGGAACCCCTACCTAAGGGACGACTCATCTAGTCTCCAGTATGTATCAACACATGTACAACTCCCTAAGAAGGAACACTTCTGTTTACGAGATAAAATGTCCGGTCCTGTGCGTGTCCTTTATTAAGAGGTAACACCGCCTAGTTCAAAGCTTTAAGATCGATAGTTATACTGTATATTCTTCTGCTTGTTTCTTAGCTTTATACCTTTTTTAAGCTCAACCAGCGTTATGGATTGATTAAAACGTTGTCGACGCAAAAATTCAATTTTTTGATCGATTTCTGGTCACGTATTTTATTCCCACTGTTGTTGGTGGTGCCTGTATATGTAATATGGTTGTATGAAATGCTCTCACAGTGACACGCGCGAGAAGTTATGTGTTGAGAACAATACAACTGTACTAGAAATATAAATCAATGAACGATCAAGAAAACACTCAAAATGTGATAAACCTCTACAATAAAACCTCCCTAAGGCGACCACGTTCGGTCCCGCAGTCATTCAGAGAGGTGGCCTCTGAGTGGAAGTACATTTAGATCTATTGGGAGGAGGAAATACGTTTCCGGAAAAAGTGATCGTTAGGGGAGGTAGTCACTTCATAGAGGTGATCCTTATAGGAGGTTTTTCTATATATGTAACAGCAAACAGGGGCGGACTGGGTCCTCTCAAAGGGTGCATACATTAGATTATCAGAGGGCGCGAGTCCTATGGCCCATGAGGGCGCAACGGCTCGGGGCTCAGTTAGCCGGCGGCCCAGTTCGACATTGACCGCGAACCCCGAAGAACCTACCGTGGTGAGGTGGTAAAACTTTTGCCTAGGGAAGTTAACCAAGATTTTATTCGCAACCGTGTAAAAAAATACTCGCACGATTCCCGATTTACTTCTTACTATTGTCTGGGGGGTTGCTTCCCTAGGTTCGAAGAGTTTCTGATTCTTCTGAAAACTTTAGGTTCCAGCATATCATCACCCTTACCATCCTTGTGGCGTGAAATTCACAAAGCAATGCAATACAGTCGAACCTCGTTGAAACGATCGGGAAATCTTTTCACATTAACAGTAATTCGTCTTATCCGGAGAGGATAGTACGCAATACAATTTGACTGGACTTAAGAAAACTGTTCGTATTAAAAGTAACTCGTCTTAACGAGGTTTGACTGTATTACAAGCATATATTAGCATTATATAGGTTGTTATTATATGCTAATATATGCTTGTAATACAAGCATATATTAGCATATATCTTCTATATTTCGATAAAAAGTAGGAAACTAAAGGTGCAACTAAGAATTGTAGTCTTTTAATTTTGGTACTGATGTATCAAAAATATTAAAATTTACAAACTCAAATGTGTTCGTCTTCAAATTAAATATATCCGTTTAATAACATCATAAATATTTTAATGTACAAGTACTGTAATGTACAAGTGCATGAACGGAACGACATCCGTTCGTCGACACCTCGCCTACCCTGCAATTGATCCCGGTTTGACACACGAAATGTCGTGAATTCTTTTTACGCCATTTTCTAGGATTTGGATACATTGGTGATGAGGTACGAATTCTTCGGAAAACTTTAGGTCCCGTCGCCGCATTTCTTTCCCATCCTCACGAAAAAAAAATCTTATCATAAGAAAATCAATATTTGCTGCCTCAAAGTATTATAGTACAACATTCTTTTCAATTATGGTAAAGTTAAAGAAATAGGATTTAATCATTCAGCATCTCATTTATTTTTATTCATTTTTATTTATTCCTGTGACCAGATTCCTGATCTCTTGCCGGTGAAAGCAAGAGACGCGAAAATGCCCTGCTGCGGTTTCCAAACCAATACTCCATAAAAATGGCAATTTTTAATGATGACTTCCGGTTTATTCCTTCTAATTAACCAATTAATTTAAACTGTTCCCTCCGATAATACTTAGAAGACAGCGTTTACTAAATTAAACGTAGCTTTGAACTCTTATTCTAAAAGAGACGTCCAATTAAGAAATTTCCTAATTAGAATAATCTCCTTTTCGTCGTTTTTAATTTCATCTGAGTATGGAAAGTACTTCTTCATCAGTGGCTCAATATATGAATTTGCTGAATTAGTTATATTTGTTTAATTGGGTCGCACAAGGAGCTTATAACATCGAAATTCAATAATTATAAAGACCTGAATAATTAGGCTTTATCGTCCTTGTTTCAAATTATTTCATGCGAATATTTTTGTTTCCTGAAAAAAGACTGTACCGCCACAAAATGAAAAAAGTAGAGGGTGCTCTTCTGGGTTGGGATAAAGCAGCACACTTGGAATTTAAATATTTGAAATATTTATATCTCAGAGTATTCTTTCTCATACCCTATCATATATAAAAGCAGCACTCGACAAATCCGGTGCCAATTAGCGTAGAATTTTTCAATTGGCGTGGAGGTAATCCTTTCTTTCTTTCCTTCTGAGGTGGACGGGTACAGTTTCTGTCTGGCGTCTGAAGTTCGCTGCGGCTTGTTAATCCCTCTCTATAAATACTTTTATAATATTGAAAATATTGAATTAAAAACAAAAGTCTTAATAACTATTGTAACCTTAATATAACAAATTATATTAATTTTTATTAAATTATAAATAGTATGATTTATTGATATATTTTATAAATATAATATTAAAAATTATTAAATATAATATAATATCTAATAAATTATTTAATAATTTGTCTAACACGATTTTACTAAAAATAATCTTGCAGCGAAGTTTAAATTACTTATATTATAAAATATACTTGATTTAACCTCACCTGTTATGGTATAAAAGCCATAACGGTATTTTTCTTATAACGACATTTATTTCCAGTCCCTATGATATGGTAGTAGGTAAATTTCACTTTGTTAAATGGCGCGTAATTGCTATAATAATAACAATATACGACGAAATATTTATAATTTTTTATATAAGGGAATAAGTTTAATTTTAATATACATATGCATGCAATTTTAGATTCGGCGTCTGAGTTGTTTTTTCTAAAAGTGTCGGGAGGGGGGAACTTTGTCATAAGCAACTTATATGTTAAACAATACATATAAAGACTGACAATATCAGAAAATGAAATACATAAAAATATTATGGGCTTATAAGCTATTGCTTTTGAGGCAACCTGGCAGCAATACTTTTAGTGTTACAGATTTAGCAATTGACAAGATCTCAAATTTTTATGTCGCATTTTAAAATTACTGTAAATTATTTAATTTTGTATGCTTTACAACAATATATTTAACTGCATAACGAATTCTCAAATTATGATGCATCTTCAATTTATAACCAGCGTGTGCCCTCTCATCATCCGAGGTTCAGCCGAAAATACGTCTTAGTTAATTCGTTCAACCATCGCTATAGAACTAACCTAATACGTTTTGTAAAGTGTAATTTTTCATTTAAATAATGCAATCAGAACCGCCGACAAGCTCCGGTCATTTCACTGGGAGAGTCTGGACCACCCACCATACAGTCCGGACCTCGCCCCTAGTGATTTCCACGTTTTCGGTCCGCTGAAGAAGTTCCTGGCAGGACAGCGATTCACGTGCAACGATGAAGCCAAGACAGCAGTCCGACGGTGGTTCCACAGTCAGCCGGACGAATTCTACCACAGGGGCATCTCAAATTTAGTGCTGCGATGGGACAAATGTCTGAACCGGTGTGGGGACTATGTGGAAAAATAGTGTAAGGTACGTAGAATAGTACGTATATTTGTAATTACCTGTATGTACCTTATTTTGGCTAATAAAAAATAGGAGCAAAGACTTTCTGATTCGCCCTCGTATAATTAACAAATCAAAGAGCAAAATAAATATAATCTTATCCCAAGTGTGTACCACATGTTTAAGTAAAGTATTCAATAATATTAGCACAATTTAGATAACCGAATAGTAACGTAATTCAATAGCTATTGTATAAAGTAGTACTAAACATTTTGCTGGTGAATTCAGTCGACCTTTGTTGCAAGACCCCGCCATGGGATTTCCTTGAATAGGAAATACGTTAAACTATTGCTTCGATGAGTTTTTTAAAAGTTTAAGGCCAGAGTTATGTAACGTCGAATATGTCCATTTTAAATATAAAATAATTTTTAACGTATTAATTGCATACATACGCACATGCATCCATTCCATGACAATAGTAAATTTACTTCACAAAATTTATTCACAATTTATATAAAAGATAGCTAACTTCGTTAGCGTTTTGTGAGCTCTTAAGTTAAAACGTTCTCTCTTGTCATGGTAGGCTCCATAAATACATGGGAAACGAGCATATATATAAAGATTCGGTCTCTGTGGGTGGGGGGGATTGTAGCCCTACAGATATAATCATTGAAGTAATGCGTTAATTTCATTCAGTTGAAAATGTATTTATTGATATTTTAAATATTTAGGTTAATTCAATAATAGACGCCAATAAATAAATTAATTCACTGGAACACATAGCTAACGAAATTTAGTACGCCGTTTTGGCGGAGCCTCCGAGAATGACGTGTGCATACTTCGATGGTAAACGGAAGACTGATTATTATTTTAGAAATCGGAAAACAATTACACGTATTCTTGCCAAATATAGAAAGTGGATTTATAATTGTACGATATATGAAAATCATGAAATAAAAGGAAATATTTTGGCCTGGTGCCCATTTTAGAAATTGAACTTAATAAGTTTGCATTCCTTGGAATTCTTAATGGCAACAACCAAGGACGCCTGTAAAGTGAATATGTAGGCTTTCTATTGTTGGAGCTCACAGCCCCTCCCCTAAGTTTCACACAGAACTCTCATATGTAAATTTTCTTTCTCTACCGAGGAATTTTTGATAGTTAGGACTAACACCCCTAAATCTCTTATTTATAATAACAGTTATGAAAAATATTATAAAAATAAAGTCATGGAAAAGTACAAAAGAGGAAAGAAATATACGCTACACAGAATACTAATTTCGCTATTTGCATTCATTTTGTAAGAAAATTCGTAAAAAGTTCAGTATCGGGACGATTTTCTAAATAGAAAAATTTGCATAAATACACGTGTATCAAATGAAAATGTATGGATATAATCAAAAAGCCATTAAATTTTGCATGAACAGAATATGAGACGTTTTTAAATGTGGGCCTGACAAATAATTTGCATACATTTTGATGGAGATAAATATTGATTATTACATTCTAAACTAGTCAATTGCATTAATGGCACAGCCAGTACATTTATTCCAAAACTATTTTATTAGAAATTTAAATATTTCTAAGCTCACTCCAAGGCAAACGGTATAAATTGATCGGTTTTAGAAAATTTGCGTTCTAAATTACACTGAGGACATCTGTTTCATTACTTCCTCGCAAATTTATTTTCGCAATTCGAAATTTCTAGAAAAGGAAAAATATCTGAAATAGGGAAAAAATCCGTTGATTTTATTTTTTTACTTCCGTTGAATTCTGAGCGTTTCATCCTATCAACCGGTAAGAAACGATCTGAAAATGCCAAAAATACAAACAAACCAAATCTCGCAATCCAATTACAAACAGTCATTTTTTATAACTGCTTGCTTAGCAGAAAGTAACTTCAATCTTCCGATAATACGAAAACCAAGTTTTATGAGTAACTGCAATACATATACCTGCTTAAAAAAAATTCATTAGAAACATATCGTGAAAAGATTTTCGAAAGATATTTTAATTAATTTATCTATCATCATGGCTAAATAATTTCTCTCAGCGAAATGTGCTTTAAAATACATGAATGGCTATGATATTTTCCCTTAAGTTAAATATCAATGTGCGCACTGATATGCACAACAATAATATTACTTGGTAAAATTCAGTTTGCGTTTATAGTATACTATATGCCCAAAAATATACGGACACTTTGGATTTTTTGTTTTTTTTTTCGAATTTCTAAAAAACCACTCGGCCAATTGTTCTCTAACTTCGGAGATATACAGAACATGCTCGAATGCATACTTTTCAACAAAGTTTTGGTGGTTTGTGCATTTAGGGGATCACCCACATATTGACAAAGTAAAAAAAATATAGTCTTCAGAGTTCTCTTCACAGGCATCAGAGGGTCCAGCCCGAACCATGAGAAACATCCCCAAACCATTATGTTTCCACCACCAAACTTAACTTGCGGCACAATACAGTCAAGTAAAAAGCGTTTACCCAGCATTCTCCACATCCAGTCTCTACCATCTGATTGCCAAATAGTGTACTGTGATTCGTCACTGCATATCACTTGACGCCATTTCTGTAGCTCCATGTTTTGTGTGCTGACGTTGCATCCAGAGGCATCTTGAAAATCCGCACGAACTTTTTCCGCCGATTTCATGCGGTTCGCTTTCACAACTCTTTTCATCACTCTGCGGTCCCTGTCTACTAGACGGAGTGGTCGACCAGGTCGTGGATGCAGCGCTGTAGCAGTAGAAGCGAGATTTAAGTGAAGCGACGTGAAGCCAATTCACCAAAACCCAAAGTTACTCTAAATTTCGTTCGTATTTACTGAATGAGGTAAAACCCGGTTTCTTGGCGAAAATATTCCGTAAAATCGTGTATTTTGGTGAATTAGCTTCACGTCGCTTCACTCAAATTGAGCCAAGGGCCACCACTGCGTTGTAGTCCCCGTATGTTTCCACTTTACGATAACAACATTAACGGTGGAACGGGGCACTCGTAACATCACAGAAATCTCACGAGCAGATTTTCCACAGCGGTGACAACCAATGACTTCACCACGTTCAAAATCATTTAGCTCGCCCTTTCCTCCCATTTTACTTTTCTAGCTTTGAAATTATAATTGTTAACTCGTCAGACTTCTTTTATACTTGTCTGAGAGCTAGAAATTTGACGTCACTAACAGAATCCACCACGTAGAGGGGTGTCCGGATACTTTTGATCCTTATTTGCATAAATCTGGAATATTTCATTTTCAGAACAGGGGTGTTTGGTAATTTGGAATATGACAATTTGTGGAAAAAACCCTTATCATCTAGCTACTTTCAGAGAATTAGAGAAATACGGCTCACTATATCGTCGATAACTTTCTGAATTTTCAAGATATCCCACTGGTATTTTTTTTAAGTTTCCCTATACTACTGACTACAAAATTATGAAAGAAAGTTATTCATATCTTTCGCGCATGCGCAGTAAAAAATTATTTTCTTCAAATGCTCATATCTCATCGTGTATTCAATATATTAATTTCTAATTTAAGTATAATATTTTTCTTGTACGTTGACAAATGTTCTGTAAGTTTCGTGAAATTTGACTGAAAATTGTGGATATTATAAGCAAAAAATATGTGACAAAATTTGGGTTTTCTTAAAGAAACGTTTCTATCTTCATGAATATACATGTTTATTTTACAAAAATGCACACAGGCATTAAGCATAGCTGGTTAAATATTTTCTGAAAGTTACAAATAATTTCCAAATTTTTATGATAGAGGGTAATCAAATATATTTTTTCACGTTGCCAATATGTGGGTGGTCCCCTAAATGCATAAGTCACCAAAACTTTATTGAGAAGTGTGCATTCAATTATGTTCTATACACCTCCAAAGTTAGTGAACAATTAGCTAAATAGTTTTTTAGAAATTCGAAAAAAATTAAAAATCCAAAGTGTCCGGATACTTTTGGGCATATAGTTGATGTATACTATGCAGATCAATGCGCTTATATCAAAAAGATTATACAAGTATATAAATATAGTAGATATTTATATATACAAACATTTCAATTAATAAATTAATTAATAATTTGAAATAAACATTTATGTGTAAATTAAAAGTTTTCTTGATGAAAGTGTTTGAAAATGGTAGTTTCCACAGATATTTTGTTGCATAAATTCGCGTTCTCGCAATCAGAACATAAAACTTTTAAATATGACGGAACTTTATATAAATAATTATATATAATGTATCTACCCATTAAGAATATTTAATTAAACACTCTTTGTTAAGCAACTATGGATTTGAGTAACAAATGTAAATACTAGAAAAATTATCAAAATGGCATGCCAAAACAAAGCGTCGAGGTGATATAATAAACTTTATAATAAAATACTTGCACCCTTTGTGAACTTATATTAATAATAATAATAATATTTTCCTAATTATTTTGTACATAAGGAGACTTTAAAAGATATTTGGTTAGGGATGGAAAGAGAGAAGTAGCCATGCTTGTAAACGTTGCTCTCTCTCTCCTGCAGAAAAAGCAAGAGATCACTCGTATTCTGTGAGAAAGAAGAACATTCAAAATTTTATACTCGCGTAAAACTCAGTGTCAATTATGAAATGTCTCACAAAGACAAGAATATCACGTAAAAAAATTTTATGAGCACTGTCTGGACCCGAAGACGTCACAGTGAAGGCTGAATTGTAATCCAAAATGTGTAGTATTTGGGAGCTACAGGGCCAGAGTGCTTTTGCAGGTTAGTATGATCAGGGGAACAGAGAAAACGAAAGATATAAACATTATAGATACATATAAATTCTTCGTTACAGGAGCTCTTGTGGAAAAGATCAAAGAAATTGTTTGATTAAGAGATAATTGTTTAGAAGCAATGGGGAGCTGAAGATGCGAAATTTATTAAAATAGAATGTCACCTTCCTATTTAATATAATAATAATTGCAGTAATATTATCGTTATTTATCAAGCCGACTCCAGAATTAATTAGAGCAGAATGTTATGAATACAATGAATAAAACCAAATGTAATTTCTAACCTAATAACCACTTAACATCTGTAGCCTCAAATTCAAGGATATCTACGTAACATCAAGATCATCATATAACAGAATAGGTACCACCATAATTGTAATTAGTTTGAACAAAATTTATTCTTATTCTTAAGGTAAGAGGTAATATTTACATTAAAGTAGTCATTTAATTATTGTATCTTCAACAGGGTGGTTCTATTTGAAAAAGACCAGAAAGGAATTTTGACGTCCCAACACACCACATATACGAGTATTAAGAAAACCTATGACACAGCAAAACCAGAAAAGCGTGAGCTAATACAGAAGGAACAATGAGAGAGGGATACACTATCTCCCATCTCATAACTTCTTAAATTTACGATGACAAGTAACAAATTCCAATACAAAATATAAAAAAATAATAAATATACGTAATTTTGTATAATAAGCCTAAAACCTTTACATATTTGCCTAATGTTCCACTGCCTGTGATATAAAATATAAGGATATTCGATATGGTATGGATTCTATAAATTTGGAATAACACCTCCCTGAGGTCGCTTGGAGGGTACTTACTTGGAGGTCGTTAAAACCAACTTTCACTATACAATAATATACTAGAGATAAGATACAAGATACCAGGGAAGAAACTTACATACAAAAGGATAAACACTGGTGCAATAGCAAATGAAAAGTGTCACAGTGTTCTTTTCATTTGCTACTTTACCAGTGTTTAACCATTTGTACTTAAAAATACAATAATGTAATGCTTTATTCGATTCCATGAATGCATATAATACAAGAACTATTATCGTTTATATAGCGGATGTAATAGATAGATTATTATTAGTAGTATTAGTATAATTATTGTACGAATGGCCATGTATATTTTGATTTTCAAGCGGAAGGTTCTGCGATGTTGCAGTGGCTATGCGTTTGGTATGCGTGCTGTTAACCCATGTTTGATTCCCAATGATGCCAAAACAAAGAATACTTGCTGATTAACTTCTTATTGTTGTCCGAGAGCAGGTTCCCTAAAACTTAAGAAGTTCCGATTGCTGAGAACTTTTAGATTTAGACATGAAATGACTTTTGTTTTCCTTGCGCTTTAAAGCACAAACAAATTTCCAAATGGAATAAATCAGATCATCTCAACAATATTAAAAACTGAAATAAGTACAATTTAAGATAATATGTTATTTTTCTTATAAATGTGGGTTGGAAAAATACAGGGTGATCCAAATTAAACAGGAGGTGTTTAGACCTCTCTGTAGGGAAAACTACTTGGCCAATTTCACCCAAATTTCGTACACATGCTCTCCTGAGTATGCGGTTTTGATTTCTGAAAGAAAAAAAATGAGTTCATATTTCGGCCGCTAGGGAAGGAAATGGCGCTGCGGAGCAGGCAATTTATTAATATTAACAACGAAAAAGTGTTTTAACATGCAATAACCTTTATTGCAATCACATGAAATTAACTACAAATTACAGTATACCGTAGGACAGTAGGTATGACTAAAAAAAAGATTTGTGCAATAACTTTATTGCTATCACATGTGGAACCACACTATCATCACAGATACGGCTCGGTATGTCCGCCGTCTCTTTGCTCTAGAAATTGCATTCGATGCACAACACATTCCACGGCAGAACGTAACTCATTCGCTTGGAGGTGGGATACATGTTGCGAAATTCTGTCTTTTAAGACTGCTAAGTTCGGAACATTGCCTTTATAAACGCAGCTCTTTAAATATCCCCACAGCCAAAAGTCACAAGGGTTAAGATCGGGTGACCGAGGCGGCCAAGATGTTGAAAATGACCTGCTAATCACTCTGTCATCCGAAAAGTTTTGCCGTAATAATGTTTGAACAGGCAACGCGATGTGTGGAGGGTTCACCATCTTGCATGAAAATTGTAGTGTCAAGACAATTTCTCTGTTGAAGCGAAGGAATGACAAAGTTCCGGAGCATAAATGCATACCTAGAGACAGTAACAGAACATGTCATTGGCCCCGAGGCCGTATTTTCTTCAAAGAAGTAAGGACCAATGACGAAAGATGAGGTGAAGCCACACCACACTGTCACTTTTGGAGCATGCAACGGAATTTGTTGATGAACGTGGGGATTTGTGTCAGACCAAATACGGCAGTTACGTGTGTTTACAGCGCCATTCAAGTGGAAATGGGCCTCATCACTCCACAGTATCTGCCAAGGCCATTCATCATCCACTGTCATCCGAGCAATGAACATCAAAGCAAATGTTTTCCGCACGTCATTATCACCAGAAAGCAATTGCTGAGTGTGGGCTATCTTATATGGATAAAACTTCAGGACATTTCTCATAACTCTCCACACTGTCGTATATGGCATGTCCAATTCCCGTGATATCGCACGTGCACTACTGCTACCATGTGCACTTGCTGCTCCCTGCTCCACTACTGCAGTTGCAACTTCTTCAAATTGCTGCACTCGAGTTGGTTTGCGGCATCGTCCTGGTTTAACGGTGAATGTTCCGCTCTTTTCAAAATACAAGACCATTTTTCGAAGATTTGTAATTGTGAGAGTGCGTCTGCGTAAACCTTTTACCTGCCGAAATGCTTTAAGTGCCGCAGAAGCATTGTTATTTCGTTGATAAAAGAGCTTAACAAGTAACGCGAGATCTGGTAAAGTTTCATGACGGAGTCCTCGTATGGTGAAAAAATCCATCACGACTCCTTATATAGGCAGAGGATGTTGCGCATGTTAAGTAATATTTAAATTGTTTGCTCCGCAGCGCCATTTCCTCCACTAGCGGCCGAAATTTTAACTCAATTTTTTCTTTCAGAAATCGAAACCGCATACTCAGGGGAGCATGTGTATGAAATTTGGGTGAAATTGACAGAGTAGTTTTCTCTACAGAGAGGTCTAAACACCTCCTGTTTAATTTGGCTCATCCGGTATATATATATCTAATTTGTGACCACGGAAAAATACGCAGCATTGCTTCTATTATAATGAAAAATATACGCAGAGCGCATAAACAAAACTTTAATTCACTTGACGCGAAAATGTAAGTATAGTTTTCAACCGAAACATTGTAATTAATTATCCTTTCAATTACTCGTAAATAGATGTCAAGAGAAGATGAAAACACAATTAACTGGACTGCGTAAAATAGTTTATAGCAAAACATACTAACACTTTTCAGAGACCTTCATATAATATTCAATTCCTAATTCTTTCGCACAAGAATTTTCCGTCTAGTTAGCACAATCTCTATGTCCATTCGAAGCCAGCTTTCTAATTGTGACCGAAGGCAATTCCTCGTGTGGTAACGAACTGAACAGCGTTCAGATTAAACGCTTTAGGGACCATTCATAATGAAACACGCGGCCAGCTGAGGCTCATAACTCCTGCCATGGCAAAGTGACGGATTTCTGTCATTTCGCTCACGACATTCACATGAAGGCTCAAGTTGCAAACTCCCGTCACTAGCACCACCTAGGGCTCGTCATCCCCACGTAACCTGCAGTGCCTGTCAATGTTGACTTGCTGATGCATAGAAGAGCCAAAGGTCCGCCTTATTAACTACCTACTCCCAAAATCGCAGTGATCGCCTTGTCACGATTCCAGGATTTTCGGCATCTGATCACTAAACTTAACCGATTGCTTACCTACAAGCGAGATTTTGAAGCCTTTAGCCAACCAGCTGAAAAGATTTACCACTCCATGAGATAGATAAGAGCTTATTAACCTAAACTGGAAATCGACATATCAGACCGATTTGTCTAGCTTCGAATGGAACGGTAAAATCTGTTTCTGACGTTAGATGAATGATTCAAATGTTAACGCTAAATAAATTACAGACAGTTGCGATAAATGCTATAGATTTCTTTCAGTCGATTTTATCCCAGATCACAGAATAACTTAAATATAAGAAAGAATGCGTATAAAAAGTAATAATTAGTGCTTTTAATACAAAAATCAATGCCATTATTAGTGTTCTTTTGTACAAATACTAATTCAATATTTAATATTGTTGTTATTACATTATATTATTATTATTATTTTAAATGTCTTCTCGCACTTGGCCGTATGTGCTTGAGAAGGGAAATACAAATTGCCCAAGACTTTCTTCTGTTGGTTATTCAGATATTGTGTCTAGCAACTCCTTCATTGTTTCGGCTTGTGTTTAAAATTGTGACATTTTATAACTCAATGTAAGTATTGTGGTCGATTTCAAGCTTTTCCAGGCAATGCAGTGTGGCTGGCCTATAGTTGACAAAATTTTAGCTACAATTTGGTCTTTTTCCATATGCCGTATGTCGTTTGTTTTTTGTGGTCTTACGGCTGAAGGACTACAATGGTCATGATGCGCCGGGACCTACTGTTTTCCAAGGAATCCGAACCTCTTATGGCCTAGGGAACCAAACCCCGGACTTCAGTGATCAATGTGATTATTTTGAGACTTCTGAGTAAGCGTCCTTTGCACCGTTGGGAGTCGAAGCCGAGTAAATGGCCGTATGTCTTTGATTTCGTATTCGAGGTCTAGATAATTTGGTGATTTTTGTTGTGTGATATATATATATATATATATAATATAATGCTTTCGGATTTGTTTAATTTAATTAAAGGTTTGTTGTTATATTTCATTTAATTATTGTTATATAAATTATATAAAATTAAATAATTGATATGTAAGTGTATTTGTTTTAAATTTACTCTTATGCCATGTTAAATAATTTCAAATTTCTCTTTATTTTCTCTTTAAATTGTACAGTTGACTAAATTGAAAACATTGTTCATCCTTTCATTTATTGTTGCATTGGGAAAAACGTCTTACACTTTTAAGGGGCTGCTAGATACATACCAGATAGCATCCTAGTTGTTCAAGATTTGGGATTACATCACAACCATATTAAATTTACTCCAAGACACTGGATCAATGACGTTTTGTGCAAAACGAATAGATTTCCGGATAAATTTAACCAAAATAGTTCGTTTTGTTTTGTTTGTAATCATGTTTCAATCTATTTGCAAGTCTGTCAATCTATTTGAAAGTGTGGAAAGAAATGTCGGCAAATCCAACTGACAACACCTGTCGGGGTGTTTCATAAAAAATTGCATAAAGTATCATTAATTTATAAATTACAATACTCACATAACTTACAACGTTTGTGATGACTTAAGCCTATAACGTGTCTACTTCATTTAAGAGTTGACCTTTTGTGCACTAAACTAACAAAGAAAACTTTTATCAATATGTGCTTTTCGCATGTAATAGAAAAATAAACAAGCAGATTTGCATTTATCAAATTTCTTGATTTAAATACATCAATCACATGATAACCGTTCACTTCAATTTCTAATTCTTTATTCTAATTTATTTGACATCAGAAGTTGAATCCTATTTTAAATTAATACATCTGACCATATATTCCTTCAGATTTAATAAAGGAAACAGGGAAGCCAGAGATGGAAAATAATTTAATAAACGTTATTCTGTTTGGTGGCATAGTTTTAGAGGAAAAATGATGAAAGACCCAAATTATATGTTTGCTCAGAATATATAATTTTTAAATTGATTCACTTGCTCGTAAATTACAGTTAGATTATGAAATCTAATTTAGAGGAAATTCAAAATTTGTTTAACCGAGTGGAAATAATGAATTTCTTTTTTCTGAATGCTCCCTACATCTTTGGATAAGAAAAACAACGGACTTATTTTTTTCCAGAAAATTAGTTTCTTATTTTGTGCTATAAAGCAATGAAGAACACAAAGTAAACGAATTTCTTCGAGAGCAAAATTTAAATTGAACGTATTCGATTATAATGAAGCCTTTCTGATGATTCGAAATATTTCTTTTCAAGAGTAATAAAATTGTTAATCTAAATGCGAATATCTTATCTACTCAGTCATATTTTTATAACTTACTCACAACATGCTTTTTTCCACATTAACGAAGATTTTCAACTAATATTTCAATACATGAATTGCCAACCTAATACCAAGTTCGCCTAAACCAGTGGTTCTTAAATTTTTCGTCGCACGGAACCCTTTTCTTACCAGATATTATTTTTATGTAAGTGGTCTTCATAGGGGAGAATTGAAGAATTCGCAGATTTTCTTGTTAATTTCAATATTGTACAACTTGTTTGCGAAACACACTGTATGAAACACTGATCTAAACTTAACATTAAAATTAAATAGAAATAAAGCTTATACACACCATACATGGAAATGGATTCAAGTGCCCAACCAGGTCTTAAGTTGGTTAGAAATATGCACTAAGGTTTTGCAATAATAAAGCGTTCACTTAACGTGTCGTTATTTCGTGTTCTATTCTCAACGATGACAAAAAAAAAAGAATACAATGGGTGATCGGTTAACAGTTCAGACTGCTAACAAATCGGGAAACGAACGAAAAAGAATTTTACGTTCCAACAACGAACGCCTTACAGAACGAACAGCGTAAGTGACTCTATGTGTAAGATTTGTAGAACCGCATTTACTGCCATCTACGTACGGTTCATGGAATGAGACTTGATCGATAATAGGTTACCGAACAATTCGGTTACCGAACATAGCCTTTGAACGGATTGCGTTCGTTAACCAATCACCCACTGCACATCGCAACTAACTTCTCACTGTAACACGGGGCTTATTCTTGAGGACTTGGAAGGTTCGGATTCCTCCTTTTCTCCTTAAATAAGTTTGTAAGATATTATTAGCCTTCTCGAAGATAATAACATTGCCAAATAACGGTCAACACACAAAGCCCCCTTTGCGAGTTCTTATGGTTTTTTTAAACCGATTTTTTTTCAAAATAATTTTTTTTCAAAAGTAATTTTTTTTAAATAATATTTTAATATTTTCGAAGCGATTTTTCAAAAGGAAAATTTTTCTCAAAGTGATTTCTATTTCCAAAAATCACTAATAACTCGCCACGATGGCTTTGTGTGTTAACTATTGTTTGCAATAGGGTTATCCCTGAGAAGAGTAATAATATCTTCAAAGATAAACCATTCCTAAAACAGAATCAACTTACTCCAAAACTGAAACACATTTAAAAGTAATATGAAATGTCCCAACGTAAGAAGCGTGCATTGATGCTAATATTAACGACCAACTTCCCTTTCGTAATTAAGAGACGTCGATGTAATTAATTCTGATTAACAGCCTTTAAAATAACCGCAATGATGTCCGTCTGTTATAAATTCTAGATGTGCTTTTAAGAATAACTTGAAGAACACGGAATGTCGTTGTCAACTTTATTTAGATGAAAACCATATTCCTCAAGCTAATCACGTCGTCACTTTCTGCTTCGCATTCTAGGCGCGTGTGTTTCATTGGAAGAGAGGTATGACGCGGTTAGTGTTTTCCTTGAAAGTTGACGGGCAGAGTAACAACGAAAATAGGACTCGAACGAATACATAATACTGTGCTAGTTAAGAAAAATTTATTAACGGCTTTCAGCTTTTCTGGATCATTTATTTTAATGTTACGAACGCATACATGCATTACTGCTATGTGCAGCTACGGAGGACACTATTTTTATAGCACTGAGAGGAAATCTATAAAAGACTCATTTACTTTTTTTTACCCTATTTTTTTTACTGGAATACAATTTGCGTCAAACGCAAGGGCGATAATTATGGGATAATATTTTGTCAGAGAAATGTAAATCGAGATGGTAAAAAAGTAAGAAGTTTAAATTACTTTTTCGTCTGTCTAGTTGCAAATTCAACATGTTAGTAATTTTATTCTGGGAGATAAACCTTTCAAAGCATTCGTTAATTTCTTTTAACTATGAAAACATTTTTAACTTTTTATCTAATATTTGATTTTTCAATCATATCTGATTTTATTACATCGGTTTTACTTCGTTGAGCATTCAATACATTTTTGCCTTTGTAATTTTCATTTATTTTGTCCTTAAAATCGTACCTACAATTTTACCTTCCCGGCACAAAATGATCCTTAATAAACAGATATTTCGACACTTCCCCTTTATCAATTGAAGGCAGAATTCTGCCTTCACTTGACAAAGGGAGCAGTTGGCTCCCGAAACGTCGTGTTTTTAAACCTTACGCCAGTGTCGAAATAACTGTTTGTTATGGAATCTCCTAGTGAAACTCTATTTTGTTTCTTTGGAATGACCCTTGTTGTCCTTCCCCATAATACTACAACCAACCAACCGACCGACCGATCATCCATTCATTCATTCATTGTTAGCACGTTGACCATACTATTTAGAACAAATAGTCCTTACGCATATTATAAAAATGTTTTGCCACCAATTAGCCAAATGTATAAATAATTCAATATAATACTTTTTTGCGATTTATTTTTTTCTCACCCCCTATATTATAGAGAGAGAATGTTAATTACTCTTTTATTCATCCTTAGCTGTTTTATTTAATTTAATATTCAGAAATTTAACTTTAAAACACAAATACGTGTATTCAGGACTGTGTGTTTATCTTTAGGTCAATGTTTATTGTTTTCAAATTCCTGAACAATGTGTTTGACAGTAAAGCTACTGGTGATAGCAAGGGACAAAGCGTGTTATGATTTCAACCTTTACTATTTGCATATGATCTTAGCTATATGTTTAAGGTCTGCATACACAATTACGAGCCCATTGCGTTATGTATTGTTTCTATATATTGTTGGCCTATACAGTATCCTTACATCCCATTATCTAACGTCTGTGTAAATTAATATTGAATAGGAAATGAATAGGAAACGAGTTCATTCAACCTTGTATTGCGTTACGTTTGATGCATCTGTTTTGATATTATTCTAAATTTACAATTGAAATTTTTGAGATTTAAAGCAAATTAGAATGATAATGTTAAAAAGGGAGGAAAGTAGAAATCAATAGCTTATTAAGAAGCTCTCCTTCACTTAAGAAACACATTGCATTAATCGTAGTTAATTAATTATTAACTACAACTATTAAGTAGTGAATTAATGCATAAGAGAACAGTAATTTCATTTTCAATAGACTATAAAGCAAAGTACCTCTTTTTCTAGATTTATGGACTTACTTGAAAAACTGTTATATTGGGCAGGGTATGGCGTTGAATTGACGTATGCATTTAATTAATATTGAAGAAAGCACCTATAATTTGGATACCAGATTTTTTTTAATTTGTTAATGTTTCGAGAAATTATTTTGATATGTCTTTTAGTAAGTTCCATGTCTCAAAAGGCTTCGAATTAATTTCTAGATGAAACTGTTTCTTGACAATCATCTATTTTTTCGAATTTACTTCGTCGGATTCTAATTTATGTACAGTGCAAATGGGTTTTTGCTGTTCTTTTTTCTTTCTCTTTGCACATTGGTTTAAATTCTTCTTTTAGAAAACTGTTCTTGACCGTCATACCCTGTGACTGATGCTGTGCAAGGAGTGTATCTCAACTTCCATCGAATTAATAATTGACGCCTCGGTTAATAAGTTGAGACATACATTTTTTGTAAGAAATTTATCGGAGATGAATGAATCCTGAAAATATTTTGAATGCTGTAAGTTAATTAGCTCTGTTCATTTCGGTGCTTTTTACTTTTATTTCTTTGGTTTACTTTTACATTTAGTTGTCTTTTGATTATTATTTGATTTAAGTAATTAATTTCTGTTTGACTGGCCGGGGATGGTCAAGTCGCTATGTCAACTTTTCCCGGTTTTCCCTAGGCTAATTGTTCACAATACCTTGTATTCTTATTTATATTATACCTACGTTTAATAAATTAAAAAAAATAGATATTTTATTTAGGCTACAATTCAGGCAAATGCATGAATTTGGAGATATAGAGTTTATTGAGATAAACGTGTTTAGAAAAGGCAGATGCTCTTACATTTGATAAAACTAAAACTACAACTATATTCCATTTTAAAGTTACATTGTGCACATTTCAGCACATCTATTTCTCAACAAGCCGCTTGCGACTCTCGGATGTATTTTTGGAATCCATATTTTGCTCACTTTTCCCTACTGAATGGTTACGAAGAAGGAGTTTTAAATTTTATTGAGAAATCGGAAAAATGATGGTCTTCTGACTGTGATACGTTATTCGCCCACATTTTTGCCATAGATCTCTATCATTTGCAATTGTCGGCAGTGAAATATTACAGAGATAAGGGTGGCTTGGAACAAGAGAAAGCGAGATGAAGAAGAAATAGGACTTTTACGTTTTCAGATAGAAAATATAAAAGACATGGAACTTTTTTTTTAAATCTGAAACCTAATACTTTCTAAGATTTATTTTTTTCGTTCATTTTTGATGGTTACGGCTAAGATTTCCCATCGGCCATTTTTTAAGAAATCAGCTGCGGAGAGTGACATCCTTATTATTAGAAATGTCAGAAATAATAATTCTTTCTTAATATCTTCTCAAACGTTTCTTATCGTTTAATATTCTTTAGTAATTGACCAAACACAAGTTGCGTAAATAAAATAAATTTGGCATCATTATTATTTTTAAATTTAGAATTCCCTCATGTTCATTTTAAAAATAAACGGCACAATATTTTAAGTACACTCAAGACAAATTTTCTTTAAGGTATATTAATGATCGTTTACGCTTTCATTTAATTCTTTAAGATCACAAGTATTAATCACAAAGTTATGTTATAAAAAGTTTTATACGTTGACAAAAAATTGACAAAAGAAACTAAAATTTTGTCAGAAAAATTATTGTAATAATACTTAAACACGGATTAGTATTACCGCGTGAATACTTATTTAGCTACTAACATGAGAAAATAACCATAATTTTTAAAAAATGAAATTTCATTCTAATTTGAGAATGGTATTTAAACTTGATAACAAATTTCAAAAATATATTTCCTGGGAACCGAACAAAACCAAACAAAAAACATTAATCTATTCATCAATCTAGGTATCACAAATCATGTTGAAAATTTCAATAAACCTCGCAGTGAGAGCTATAAAAAATTAAAATTAAACGTATGGATATCAACTTGGTTAAAAAAAAAATAAGGTATTTAAAATGTTTAAATAATTCTTCGAAATTTTAGCATTTATAAATCTTCGGTAGATACCAAACTACCATGTCTTCTTCACAAATAATGGATGAAAGGAATGACCACGAAAAATTCAGAAACGAAAAAAAAAAAAAAACAGGAAAAAGAAACAGGAAAATTTATGAAGATTAGTTTGTGAGAAGGGACCATTTTCTGGGAACAAGGGAAAGGAGATTCAAAAGACTTGGATTTCTTTAAGAAGTCTCCTGATCGTGGCAGTTTACGTGATGAATAGATTCTTCCAGAAAAAATAGAAGGTCCCCAATATTGTTGGCATTTGTGGTACATCAGTCCATTTCATTGATGAATTGGTCCTTCCTCCCCCACTCACCTTTAAACCGACTCACTTCTACACCATGTGGGTTCCTTGTTTTCCTCTTACCACGGAAGATCCACTGGATCCAAGAGAATCCGAGTTGATGTCCTACTGCTTGTTCTTCAGAAATATATTCTTGATGCCCTGAAATTTTATTCAGGTACATCCTGATTTTTTAGGCAGTTCTCATATTCCACGTCACATAGTTTTGATGGAATGTCGTAACGGACTGTAATCCTCGCATTAGTAGCTACGGCATCTGGTCAAAAACACCCCATTAATTTCCATGAGTAGAAACTGGCATTAGAAAGTTCAATATAAAGCATTATATTTTTCGCTAGTTGAAAATTGTCATAAAATATGACGATTGAGAAATTTATGCCTGATTAAAAGACGTGATATAGTTTTTATACTAACACATGATTTAATAACATGATTTTCCAGTCTAATGAATTAGATATTTAGATTTTTAATTATTGCTAATAATCGAAACGTGAATTTAAAAACTGTTTCAGTTTTTCTAATGGTACTGCATTAGTGCAGATGTAGAGACTGGCTTTTGCATCTATCTGATTGTAATTGATTACTTTTGGATTTAAGTTCTACGATGGAATACCAGTGGCAGTGCCGTAGTAGTATATAGTGATGTACGAGTATCAGTGCCGTAATAGAATATAGTGACGTATCAGTATCATTGCCGTAGTAATATATGGTGAGGTATCAATAGTAGTGTCATAGTAGTATACAGTGACGTATCAGTATCAGTGATATATCAGTATCAGTGATATATCAGTATCAGTGATATATCAGTATCAGTGACATATCAGTATCAGTGCAAATAATTATCAGTGACGTATCAGTATCAGTGACATATCAGTATCAGTGCATATCATTATCAGTGACGTATCATTATCAGTGACGTATCAGTGCCGTAGTAGTATATAGTGACGTACCAGTATCAGTGCTGTAATAGTATATAGTGACGTACCAGTATCAGTGCTGTAATAGTATATAGTGACGTACCAGTATCAGTGCCGTAATAGTATATAGTAACGTATCAGTAGCAGTGCCGTAATAGTATATAGTGATGTATCAGTATCAGAGCCGTGATAGCATACAGTGACGTATCGGTATCAGTGCCGTAGTAATGTATGGTGACGGATCAAAATTAGTTATAACCATTGGCGTAACTAGGGATTGTTTAGAGCCTTATAGAAAATTTTCCTTCTTCAGAAAAACGTGACTGAGTGTTAAACTCGACCCTGTGGTTTTGAAGTGGTATATCGCGGTTATCTGGGTTCGACTCCCGACCGTTCCAAGAACTGAACGCTTATCGAATAACTGCTCACCGTAGTCTGGGGGGTTGCTTCCCCAAACCTAAAAAAAATACTCGGATTCCCCGGCACATTCTAGATCCGGACGCAGGATGGTCCTTTGTCTCCTTACACTTAAACTCATAATAAACAAACCATTAGATGATATATCCAGAGTAATGTAGTAAAGACCATATCCTCCATAGGTTTCGAAGCTCGTTATACCAAGGTTATAATTTTTAGTAAGACGTAGGTTTATCAAATATTTTTAAAAAAATAGTAAGCCCAAAGGTGAAACATTTAAATATATTTCAAACGAATTAATGGAGGAGTATGCGTATTCCAGTAGAATAAGTACTATACAATATTTACTAAAAAATATAGGTAAATTCACATTAAAATGAAATTAAAATTAAGTAGATATATACAAAAATAAAAACTACATAAATATCTAAAAATTGTATGCATACAAAAAATTGAAAAATGTAGGTCTTTCTGGGGATTTGAGTATGATTGACCATATATCTCAACACCGTTTGTCTCTAACGCGTATCCCCCCGATTGCGTTCTGATAAATGGTCCATCCATAGTCTATATAACTCGGGTTCGATTCCAATGGCACAATAGGGCGCGTGTCGTCTATCTCTCCACTGTAGTCCAGATTAAGTATTTTGACAACGAAGCTTCGGCTCCCTCCGGAATCTGTATGTCAAGGCCCAAGCATGACCTTAACTGTATATGAGCCTTAAAATGTAAACAAATTTCTCTTGCGTTATATGCCGCTGTCATAGCATTTTCCTGGTGAATAGTTAATAAACTTCTCGTAGCGTAAAGATCGAAGGCATTCATACGGTCTTAAAGGGTGTTTTCGAACTCCGTTTCCATCTTTAATTACAACAATATGTTTTTAAAGCTAAACTATGTCAACACTGTATGCATACTCCATTCTCTCATATATAGCATTGCAGATTATGGACTTCATCAATTCTAATAACAGACTTACGATCTTGGGTTGTATTGAACATGTTCATTTCCACAAATCTGTTAATAGAATCATAATGGAAATATCTCAAAGAGCATCACTCATGCCAGAGAAATTTGTGTTTGTTTTGGTTTTGGCTCAAAGACTACAGTGGTCATGCTGCGCCGGGACCTACAGTTTTCCGAGGAATCCGAACCTCTTAAGGCCTAGGGAACCAAACCCCGGACTACAGTGAGCAGTGCGATCTTTATGAGATCTCTGAGTAAGCGTTCTTTTTGCACTGTTGGGAGTCGAACCCGGATTAGCCGTGCAATAGGAGAACGCATTACCACACTGCGCCACCGCAGGGCTCGTACCCAGAGGAGGAAGGGATCTTAGAGATCGGTCCCCCGCCAAACCACATTTTTAATGGGACTTGGCTACGGCCGTGATTGAATCTGTACATGCGGTAAAAATTTTTGAACCCCCCCTTGAAATTAAATCCTGGCTACGGTCTTGACACAACACTGTCTCTCTGCCCGATTATCTTTCGCTTCTCAAGTATTAATCATTAAATCCAAACTTCAATCACATGACAGAGTAAGAGAGGGAAGGAAATTATGAAGGACTTTTCTTCAAAAAGCGACTCGCTCGGCACATTATTAGTTACATTTTAGAGAAGAAATTACCACATGTATATACATCATAAACTGCTTCACTTTTCCTTTGACTTCAACGTATTTGCCTTTCTCTATACAGAAGGCTTACATCAGGTGTCTTCAACCCGCGGGCCGCATGCGTCCCGCCGGCTTATGAAAAAATACAAATTGTTTCACACAAAAATAACGTCCCTGCTCCCTTGGAGTCTGAGGTCTATATATTTTATTCTGTTGTCATTTTCACATTACGTAAAAAATATCTTAAAACACTATAGGACTAAAGTAACACGAGGTTCCCCTCAATCATGTTTTACTTTAGTTTTCTAGCGTATATGGGCACTAGGTGTAGTTTTATCGATTTGTAGTGCAACAGTGATTTAAAAAAAATTCATCTTAGGACTCATCAAATTCTATTCTAAATATGCTGATATGAACATCTTCCCCACTATCTGACTGCATGCTCTGAAAACGTTACTATTCTAGAGCGCTTACTGCGCATAGGCTGACGCAGAAAGTTCACAGGGGTTACAGGCTTACAACTGGGGAGAGATTACAGAGTTACAGCTCCATATATCCATATGTATATACACAAAATTTTATTGCAGTGGTAATTATAAACCCTATCACACCTCCCCAATACATCAATGCGTCCGCAAACAGCTGTTTTTAATAATGTAGTTGATAAAAATTAAAAGTTAGGACCAGAATAACTGACGTCCACCTTAGCAACACTCTTAGTCATAGGCGTACCCAGGCCATGCGGGCATTATATTTCTTGTGGTTAGCCCTGAATGCATATGAATATGATTGTCTGTAAAAAGGAATATCTACTAAAGAATCACATTCTTTTCTTTCGCCATATAATAGGCAGAGTCTGCCTTTTCTAACCTTCTTGTGTGTGTGTTAAGCTTAATTTAAAGCTGCATATACTATTCAATGCTCTTGGGATTTAAACTCCTTAGGTATACATCTCCGTGTTTTAAGTGACATGCGTAAAGAGATTAGTAATTTGTAAACTGCATTTTATGAAGACTTTGGCACTCTATGAAATATTGAAAAAGGTATTGAAATACTACTATAATTTATATTCTACATAAAATAAGAATAAACAGGAATATATGTAGAACTGTAATGCATCCTAAATGTACGTCCAGCAAATAAATATCGGTAAAATGGAGAATCTAGTGATTCAATTGGGCACGGGTAAAAACGATTGAAGTGCAACTAAAAATGTAAAAGAAAATAATGATTAAGCACTCTCAAATCCACAGCTTTTAATGTTTTTCTTACAGAATAGGAAAAGTCGTAAACAAACATAATAAATGTATTGTGGGTAAAATGTTATAATCAAGCACAATAACGATATGAATACAATGAGCAATGGTTTTGCAGGGTTACCAATTGCAGTTTCTACATTTATAGATTTGGTTATCGTTCTATGACGGATTGCAGAACGATGGAGCGGTGATAGGCTCCATAATATCACCGATAGATTATAAGTTATATCAGAAGGGTTTTAGCTCCTGCGACAACTCACGTGGAATGTTACCCTGGAACCTTATCTCAGTTGAGTCAGGGATACCAAGATACAGATGAACTATGTAGACAGCATGTCTCTGGGTTAAACAATTTATTCACAATCACATAGCAAAATAACTTAAATTGTTACGATTAAGAATTGACATTATTATTGTAAGACATTATGAATGTCCATCATGGGCAGCGTGACCATCTCGCTAAGAGTCCTACCGAAAGAATGTCTTTTATTGGTGTTCGCCTCATCGTCTCTACACTCGCAATCACTCTTATTGGCTGTTCACCCTTTTCATACGCAAATGTTCATTGGTTACCCCTTTAACACTAATTGATGATTTGCTGTTCCACTCAAGGGTTCGTGGTGTCACACTCGGAGGGTCGTAATCATCATGTCCAGCAGGGAAACTTATAAGCAGGAAATGTCTGTCAAGGAGTTTGAAGAAATACAATTAAGTTATTTTTGCGCCGTACCAAGTTGTACACTAAACTCAATCGTCGCCTGCAGTCAATATCTTTTCCGTCGCCGGGAACAGAGCGAACTGCTGATTAGTCGGGCCATCTGGATTCTGGATGAGAAAAGCGTATGTGCGGGGAAACAAAATGGTGAACATTAAATCATGATTAAACCTTTTGGAAATGTGGGTTCATGTATCAATGATCATTGATTCGTGAGTTCCTACAGTTTAAACAAACATGAAGATGCGGATACAGTATGAAATATTTTAAACAAATACAGTCCAGGAAAAAAAAGGAAGCCTAAAAATATGAAAATCTAAATTACGGAAATAAAAAGTAGTAATTCTGGCATAATTATTTTATTTATATTTACTTCTGATTGCAATTACAATGCAAACTTTATACGTAAAATCCTCCAAATTCATGATACAAAAGCAGCAATGTCTATTATTGCCTCCAATAACCTAATTCTACGTCTAATACATGTTAAATGTACGGCAGGGACGTGTTGCAATGAGTTCTTATTGCATTATATATATAATGTTTCATCTAAAGCGAAATAGAAGGGCGCAACGCCCTGCCCTTCAACTTGTCCGCCCTTATGCCCAAATGTCCCACCCAGCCCTAGGAAAAAATCGCACAATTCTTTATGGTTCTTTAACTTATTTGGATCGCGGTCCCCCCTTCAGAGATCACTCGCCCTCGCGGGTCCCCAAGAAATAACTCGAAGTTTAAAGTCAAGAATTTGCATCATACATATTTATATCTGGTGTTTTATCACTTATTTTCACCATTTAAGAAAGGAATTTTTCGTTCCCGGATCATTTATTCTTATCATTAAAGGATAAATGTTCTTGTTTAGTATTTTTCAAAAACTTTGCAGAACACTGGGAGGGTCTTGCGGGCCCCAGGGGTCCGCGAACAACAGATGAAGAAGCACTGGTATAGGATATTTGAATAAATGAAATATTATAGGATATTGTTTAACTAAATTTTATAGTTATATTAATTTAATTATTATTTTGTATGAAGTTGAGATTTTTTAATCTTGCCATCTGGCAACATTGACATTAGATTGCAATAATCACGCACACCTTCCGCTCGCCTTTCGCATATACTTAACTCGGAACTAAACTAAAAAAAACCTCCAAAAAATGGTTACCTGCAAATGAAAATTAAAAAATTTAAAGAAAGCAACAATAAGAACTAAATAATGACGTTGTTTTAAAGGAATTAGTAACAGGAGAACTGACGTAACGGTGGATGTTCATCGTGAGTATCTGTGAATTTAGAGCGCCAAACAAATTCCCTTTTGCCAGGCCAGTCACTTTGTCCTAATTTTTTCTAGATTAAACACTCATAATAATAATATATAATATATAATGATAAAAATTAATGAATAATTAACAATTTATATGAAGTTTTATATTTTATAGTTTTTAATAATTTCTAATTTAATTCTAATTATTAAAGTCATTATCCAATCCATAATGATGTAGGATCAATGAGAAATTTAATTAGCAATGATGATAAAGATAAAATGCCAATCACAAAAGACCTTCAGTTTTCGAACAAGAATATACTATAAATTATATTATGGAGAGGACTTCCCGAAATAGAGAGAGAGAGAGAGAAATTCTTGGCTGGCCAAAGGCACTCTCCAGCCAGAGACAGAAGGATTCATGCTAGCCATCCAAGACCAAGTGATCGCAACAAGGAACAATCAGAAATTCATCCAGAGAAAAGACATAGAAAGCGACAAATGCAGACACTGTCATGCGGCATCGGAGACAATCCAACACGTGATGGCAGGATGCAAGATCCTTGCGCAGTCAGACTACAAACATAGACACGATCAAGTAGCGAAAATAGTCCACCAGAAATTGGCAGCGAATGCTGGCTTTCTGACAGAAAAATGCCCGTACTACAAATATGAGCCAGAGACCGTGCATGAGAACGAAACACACAAGCTTTACTGGGATAGAGCAATCATAACAGACAAGACAGTCCCACATAACCGTCCTGACATAACCCTCGTCGATAAATCGAATAAGACCACGTACTTAATCGACATAGCAGTACCCAACACCAATAACATACAGACAACCTACACAACGAAAATCACCAAGTACCAAGATCTCAGACATGAAGTACGAGATATATGGGGTATGGAAAAGATCCTCATCATCCCGTTAGTCATCTCAGCAACAGGGATAGTACCAAAAACGCTTGCGACGAATTTGGAGATACTCAACATTGACCCAAACACCTACATTGAAATACAAAAAGCCACAATCCTAAACACGTGTCACATTGTCAGGAAGTTTCTAGACATGGCACATTAAGAAGTGATGTAAAAAGAGGCTTGGGAACATGGCGCTCTGCCCGTCCCAAAGCCTGTTTCCGCCAAGAATGGGCGAGGAAACTACATATATATAATGGCCTGCGGCTGTCGGTATCTAACTGGAAGGAGACCCACACGCTGAACGTATGTGACGATGTGTGGAACCGGCCAGGCCAGTAACCTAGTGTCCTACCCCGCCTTCAAGTGGTGCAGGCTGGGCTTTCTATTTATGAGGCAAATTAATATTTGCTACACGGATAGAAAGGCGGAAGGGGAGGGCTAATTCACCAACCCGTCTAGCCAGCGTGGT
>QLNU02015359.1:4144066-4155674 GCA_006491805.2 Dysdera silvatica | reverse complement strand
GATCTTTTGTGGTGCCAAAGGAGGAATGCTGACATTGAGGAACTGGTTGCCTACCCATTTATCTAAAACCGACTTAGATCAATAATGCTCAGATTTTCCTATAACTTCTACGTAATTTTTCAAAAAAAAAAACCTACGAATATGATATGGAAATGAGTACACAGACTTGGCCTGAAATTGAACCTAATATGTCATAGGCGTGGGGATATACAGGGTGTTCCAAAAACATCGAGTCAAAAGTATATAACCGTGATCCTTGTGCAGAATGGACCATAATGGCCCTTTACATGGGGGGTCGGAAATGAATATCCACGGAGTTATGCATACTTTTATTTCGCAGAGGCGGGATCTATAATGACCAATGGCGCTTACAAACCAAGAAGTTGTCTCCCCCGAAAATTTCAACTCCAGCGCGGGGTTGCTACATTGCATCCTCAAACAGCTTTCCGGGCGTGTTGGCATTTTTTGTGGTTGCTGAGATTGGCGACCTGATTTAATAATTGGCGCAATTTCACAAATGAAGATTTTAGGGCTCCTACGTAGAGCTGACAATTTCTCTCAGTGGTGCACTACGAACATTGCGGGGTGGGGGGGGCAAGATCCGTGGGAGCCCTCTTGGTTCTAAAGCAAGAAGTTTAGTTTGAAAAATAAATATCTCGAGACTCGCAACACCGATTAAAGAAGTTTACCTAAGGAGTGTTTCAATTTTTGCTACGAAGGGCAGGGCAGGTGATGTAGGGGAAGGGTAAATTGCAAAGGGGCCAAGCCCGGTACTAAAAGGAACAAACCCTCCGCCCAATATATGATAGCAAATGTCCGTAGACAGACGCTTTACCAACTACGCTAATGTGGTGCCCTTTCCCCCACTGTAGTTTAAAATTGCTTTGCACACTTTCATATAAATCGACACTCTTCCAGAGACGTAGCCAGGGAGAGCTTTATTGCGACCACCGCCATCGAAATGAAAATTTGTATATTTAACATAGGAATATGTGAGTTGTAGCTCTGTAACCCCTCTCATTAAGCTTATAACCCTCCCCTTACGAACTTTTTGCCTACGCCACTACACCCTCCCCACCTCTGGGATTCGCACTGTATCCGTCAATGCCCTCCACCTGCCAATCATAAACTTTTATGCTCCAAAGATTCTTTTCTTTTCGTTCATGTTTTACCGTCGAAGAAATCAAAAGTCTGTGCTGCAGGTAAATAATAAATAGCTTGATAATAAAAGTTAGTATCGAAAAATTACCCTTGATCCAGTAGCGTACGCAGAAAAATTAGAAAAAGAGTTGGTTCTAATGAAAAGGTTTACATCGTAGCTTCCCGTAGAAATATTCTGGGGCAGACTGGGCCGCCAGCCAACCGGTCTCCGGTCCAGTGTGCCCTCATGGGTTATAGGACCCGCACCCTCTGACAATCCAAGGTTTGCGCCCTTTGAGAGAACTCTGTTCGCCCCTGGACCTAATGTTAATATTCTCCCATTTGCGGAGTGGGGGTTATGACACGCATGAATCCCCCCTCTTTAGTACGCTTATGTTTTGATCGATTCTGAATTATGAATATGGGTGTCGGCATGGTGGCTGGGCCCCTGGACTTGTATTCCCATTTACCATGGAAAAAATTTAATATGGAGAGTTCAAGTATTATGTAAGCACCTTTGGGGGGTTGCTGTTGTGCTTATTTTCCTATGTTAGTTTATTTCCAATGTTAATTTTGCTAATTTTTGCTTACCTGGGGGGGGGAATAAAATGGCCAAAAAGTCAATGGTTTGATTCTTAAATAGCTTGCCAAAATTTTTCTATTCTCGCCAAAAATTTAGGAAACTAAATTCAAGAGGCGAGCCAAACTTTCAAATACAATTTGCATTGACTCGAATTTGTTAACTTCCACATTCCAGAGATACGTAGCGAATAAGAAACCTGTTTTTTTATAATAGAGCCCAAATGCAGTCAGTCTATTGAACAAATATGTTGGTTATAGGTGTAAATTCCTTTTTTTTTATCCAATCATGCTTTGTTATTTGTTTATAGCCATAACTCCGTGGTTATTTATTTCCGACCCCCCATGTAAAGGGTCGCTATGGTCCATTTTGTACAAAGATCATGGCTATATACTTTTGATCCGGTGTTTTCGGAACACACTGTATAGTGGCAGTTTTTCCTAGTTGTCGCATTATCGTTATAGTCTTATTCATCACGTGATAAACTAGACATGATAAATTAGTGTTTGTTCGAATTTTCGAGAGGATTATAATATTAAGGGGAAGAGCTTTCAACGAAAACTAGATTTTACTGACTTGCACACTAAGGGATTTTGCGTTGTTTCCAAACGTTCATTGCTGAAGGATCGCTGTCTCGGAAAAGGCGAGGATTTGCATCAATAATCCGCTGTAAAGGCGATTTAAACAAATCCCAGCAACTCAATCGGATTAGAGCGCAGATTATTTTTATGATTTCCAACTTTCAACGCTGCTTCGTATTAAGTTTAAGACCACGAGTTTTCAATCATAGCATATTCATTATTTTGACTTAAGAGCAGTTAAGTTTTAACGATGTAAACTTTAATTCTATTTCAAAACATCGTTAAGACGTTCGAAAATAAGTTACCTTACATGCAGTTAATAACATTGTCGCTGTAGAATCGTCAAATCAATTCTTGGTTGCAGTATAATTTGTATAATGAAGATTTTTTATATTTGAATAAACCACCCACAATTAAAAAATTACTCTCTTAGTTACTAAAGTACAACTAACTAAATGAAACTAATAATAGTAGTTTTAATTATACTTTATGAAGAATGTGTACAGGTATTCGATTAGCAATGACTTGCTTTTATAGATGGGCTGTGCAGGCGTTTATTTTATATTAAAACAAACGTTGCGACCAAAGAATATTCAAAATTTATACCCTACATTTCAAGCATTTTCCCTAAAAATTTCCCTAAAAAAAACTTTTGATGCATTTTGACTAAAATAAATTCCGACATACTTAAAGCAACTGACGTGGATAAGCGGCATAAATAAATTTTAGAAAAGCAAATAACTATAAATTTGGCAGTGGAAAATGAAGGGCCAATACATACAACATAAAAAAAAGCAATAGTTGCAAACAGTAAACACAAAAGGAAGCAAACGACGTAGGTGAAAATATTTCGCACAAACTAATGGATAAGAAAGAAAAAGGCGTTTTTGTTATGGTTGAAATATTTGAATGTGGTTTGGGAGTCCAAATTTTCTCTTTGTCCGCTTTAGAAGTTTTTACGATAAAAAGACACTTTTTTAAAATAAAGTTTCAATTTTTATTTTGATACTTATTTTTTTGAATTTCTTTTCCGATTATTCAAATCGCAAATTAGATGAAAAATTCAATAATTGACTGCACTTTAAATACAACAGGCTTAAGCATTTAGCCAAATACAATTCAACTTCGTTAAAATGAATACGCTTAAACGGATTACTTTTAAACCGTTAACCGGGGAATAAAATTTTGTGAAACTCGTTTCACACTGGGGACTTTTTTTGGGGGGAGACATTTTGGTAGTCTTCCGGGCATGACTGGTATATTATCAAACTATATAATCCTATTTCTAAATATATAAAACATGTATCCCTTATTGATCTTCCCGTCCGTCCAACACACACCTTATCACAGTCTCGGTAAGTCTACGAAGGAAGGAACATATTTGCGTAAGGTAGCTAGGGAAGAAGACTCAAGCCAGTTAACTGAACACGTGTTAGGAGAAGGTCACGAACCAGATTGGCATTCGATGAAAATATTACATCAGAATGTGACGAATCTGGGGAGTAGACTTTTTCTGGAATCATGGGAAACCTACGGTTTGAGGAGTCGTGCAATAAACATCGCAAAACCTCTACCAGAACCTTACAGGATTTTTGCAAAGCCTCGAGTTGGGGGTGATAGTCTGACTCCGTCTGGTGCGAGGGGATTTTCCGGTTGATTTTTCCCTAGTCAGAACTATCCCGCATCAGATGACATCAGATGGGGATTCCCAACATGCGGGTATATAAGCTTAGGACTTTCACGAACTCTTCATTCTGCCTTCACTTGATAAGGGTCAGTTAGCTTCCGAAACGTCATGTTTCTAAATCTGATGCCGGTGTCGACGTAACTGTTTGTTATGGAATCTCCTAGTGAAAATCTGTATTGTTTCGTTACAGTTAAAGGAACTTAGTACGCCTGTCTTTGGCGAAGCCTTCATGGTACATGTGCACGTCAATGGTAAATTGAAGACTCATTTGATTTTAAAATTCAGAAAACAATTACACAAACTGTTGCCAAACATAAAAAGCGAAATTATAATGATGCAACATGTTTGTTGCCAGATATTGAAAGTAAAATTATACACATGTGCAAAACATCTTGTAAAAGGAAACAATTTGGCATTTTGCCAATTTTAGAAATTGAACTTATTAAGTTTGCTTTTCTTGCGTTTCTAAGTGGCAACAGTTAAGAAAGCCTGCGAAGTGAACATTTATATTGTGGTAGTCCCACGCGTTACACGATGACATTTGAAGTCGCATTTGGGGTATATGACACATTGGACGAATGCATCACCACGACGTTACATAGAGTAATGAATTTATATTTTCCCAAGTACTTTGAACGTTTTGTGGCCTAAATAAAGTACCCGCGCTCAACAGTGAGGAGTTAATCAGTAAGTTTTATCATTTTTTGATACAAGTTGGAGTAAAACCCGGATTAACTGCGTTCTAGGTGGACGCTTTACAACTGCACCCTAGGTGGACGCCTTACAACTGCACCCTAGGTGGACGCCTTACAACTGCACCCTAGGTGGACGCCTTACAACTGCACCCTTGGTGGACGCCTTACAACTGCACCCTAGGTGGACGCCTAACAACTGCGCTCTAGGTGGACGCCTTACAACTGCGCTCTAGGTGAACCACTTACAATTGCACCCTAGGTGGACGCCTTACAACTGCACCCTAAGTGGACGCCTTAGAACTGCGCTCTAGGTGAACCACTTACAATTGCGTTCTAGGTGGACCACTTACAAATGCGTGCTAGGTGGACGCCTTACAAATGCGTGCTAGGTGGACGCCTTACAAATTCGCCCTAGGTGGACGCTCTACAACTGCGCCCTAGGTAAACTACGCCACCACAATGCCTCTAATTCTAAATGCAACATGCAATGTATATATCCACAACGCACCTCGTAATATGCGTGTGTTCTACGACAGGTAAATTCACTCCGCGAAGGATAGCACTCAGCAGTAAAAGATTTCTATATGGCATTTCAGTATGGCATCGCCGATACTGAAATAGAGGCATTGTAATACAATGAAATTTATGAACCGCAATGCAATAAAAGAGATTATCTTCAAAGCAATTCCATATTTGAGAAATCACATCTTTCTTAAATAAAAATACTTCGTAAAAATACTAAAAGAACCAACGAGAAACGACAATGGTATTGGTCCAAGACATGGTTTTTCATTAATAAATGATTATTCTGACGATTTAGGCAGCTCTCATCAGGAAATTAGAAATTACTGCCGAAGGAATTTTGAAAGGATCTAAAAATAGAAAGTTTCTTCGTATGCTAAAACCGTTGATAATTAGTTTTGGGCCGTACCGAAATGCAGATTGAAATAGATTTTAAAAAGAACGTAATTACCTCCTAAATTGCTCAGCACGTTTTTAGGGGCATATTAATGAGCAAATAAAATACGCCGCAAAGGCGCAATTTTTAATGATTTAAAGTAACTTAATTTGCGCCTTTCATTTTTTGACCAGACAATTTCTCTGCCTAATTAAGGTGCTTAGTTTTGAAGAAAACTAGTTTTCTTGCACACTTTATGTGAAACTTTCTAAACTAAGTTTAAAGAGCTAAAAGTTGCGTACTGGTCATAAGTTTTTTTATAATTGATTTTAATATAAGGAAGTTTTAAGATGAATTTAATTAAAGAGGTCACTGGACAAAATGCTCTGCAGAAAATGATTCTTTTTTTTATTCTAGAAAAAGAATGGATTCTTACTTTTCAAATCACACAAAAATTCTGTCTATAGATTAATTGGAAGAATTTTTAAAAAATTTACCAATGTACCGAATGAATTTAAATGCACTACAAACTTTTTACAAAAACGCAGTTTTCTCAAAATGATATTTTCTGCCAAAAAAGGAACTTTTTCAAACAGTTCAGTTTCAATTGACTTATTATTTTTTGGGTACGCACATATAAGGATTCTTCATACGGTGTGTACAGGGTTCTATACTTTTTATTCGTTTTTTTGAATTGTTGACCAGAATGTAAAATAAAAATTTTGCTTTCTTGAAAAAGAAATTTCATTTGATATAAATATTTTTAATTTTACAAATATTACGCATATTATAAAATTCCACGCAAAAAATATATTTGCTAATTATACAAAAAGCTTTGTATGCATCGAATAAGTATTTTCGGAGAAAATGTTCCTTATGTCTCCATGGGAAACCTCCATGTTGTTTGTTTCGTTAGTGACCCCCCTTAAAAGCATGTTTGGTTTGTACACGATAGGGAGATTAAATTAATTTGATGTTTATTTTCTCGTATTAGATCCCTCTTTTATGATTAATAATATTTTTATTAAACTTCTGCCAAGGACAGCCCGGCCACTTGAACTTATATCGTAAATCAGAAAAACAGATAACCGAAAACCATATACGATAGAAATTGTTCTTTATTATTATTTAAATATAGGCATATTATTTTACCGATGTACAATATCGTTTTAATGTTACTAAATGCTGTTGTGTTTTGGATAGCAACGGAGCTGTGTTTAGGAAATTAATGCGTGGAGGATAATTCCCCAATGGTTCATAATAAGCGCACTTTACTATATGAGAAAATATTTATGCTTTCGATGCAAAGATACCTAACATTTTGTCACAGTTAGACTTCTAGTTTTCTTAGGAGATTAAATATTTGTGGCTTTCGGCATCAAACCCAGGTGCACAGTGGGCAGAAAGAAAAGGCACACCTTCCAAAATACCTCTGGAATCGAACCTGAGTTAACCACGCTATAGACAATCATGACATATACATTACTTTAGGATCAAAGGAAATAATGGTGCACAGTGTATATTGCGCATACATGTACACTGTGTCCTTTAGAGCAGTTTCCAAGTTAAGGGTTGTGTGGTCACAAAAATGTTTTAACTGCAAACGAATTAAAAAGAGAAAGTATTCGAAACCTCTTTCATTTCTTTGACATTTTATTAAATTGGTAATTACAAAAAAACATTATTTTTATTAATTAATCCACATTAGCCTATTAGAAGCTATTATGTTTTTCATCCATGTGGGCATGATGGAAGGTTACAAATTGATCTTGAAAATAGTTAGTATCCTGAATTTGAACGCAAGTTTGAACCCATATTAGCAATTATTTTGAAGACAAAGCCATGCAATCATATTCTATCGAAACATCAAATTCTAAACCAATCTAAGAGGAAAAAAATAACTTAAAATCCTCATATACCTTTTAATATGTTGGATTTGATCTACATTTGCTGACCCAATATTATGTATTACTTGTAACACGCCTTGACATTAATTATGCATTATAGAAGAACAATCGAATTGCCTTTCTGAAAATTAATAAATTCTAATAGAACTTAGTATTAAATTCGGTTTGACATATATGTGTGCATATACATAATATATACATAATATATATATATAATATACGTACGAGGCGATTTTACAATCGTAGGACAAACTTCAAGGTGTGAGTGTACAATTAAATAATTTTGACAAATAATCTACATCCGAAACTGTGGCCTTTCAACATTAGCATAGAAAATACGAGTACAACCCAATTTTTATTACTCACTTTATTATACAATAAATGCTCAAAGAAACAACCACCAACAGCAGTACATGCTTTTCAGTATCGATCCATTGACTGATATATATTTTTGAAGGTGAAAAGTATTTCTCGAACAGTTGTAGCAGCGGAAGTAAATTTGGTAACGAGGTTCTTAGCAGAGGAAGAGTGCGCCTTGCACAAGAGGCTCTTCAGATATTCCCATAAGGAAAAGCAATACTTGATAAATCAGGCGATCATGATGGCCAAGCGATGAATTCGCCTCGGCCAATTCATGAGCCTTTAAAGTGGCATTTAAATATTTAAAAATGGTTTTCTACAGCCTTCCAACGTTTAAATGCGACAGTTGAGAACGTACACTGCTTGACAAGAAATTTTTATTGTTGTATGCCTTATCACCCACTGAAGTTAATCCTATGAATTTACATATATATAAAATATATATTTAATTATTTTATTAGAAAGTCTATAATTCATTAAAAAACCATGAAAACGGTAATTACATGAGAGAGAGAGAGAGAGAAAAAATAAAAAATAAATAAAATTTTGTTTAAGTGTTTTCATCTTTCCCGCATGGGTAGTAATGATCATTTGGTAATAATTCGAAAGGAATGTATTGAGGTTCCGTTCCAATGAACTGGACATACTAGCGGAGCTAATAACAGGAGCTTTAAAATTAGAAACTTTTAAACGATCGGTGCAGTTCAGTCATTCGTTCCCGTAAACATTCATTAGATTCCGAGATCTGCGATGGTTTTAGCGTTTACAAATTCCACCTCTCAACGTTATTGCCTATTTGTCTGAAGATACTTCTATTTATTGGTCCTGAATAGCACCCGCTGATTATAGTTTCGAGCTGCAAATGAGAACGCTGGATCCTGCTTCGATTAGATGAAGTTATTCATTGGCCATTGCGACGTTTATTCTGCAGTATCCCTGTTCAATAACAAGTCCAGGTTTATTCAGTTGGAATCCGTCGGCGAACTTTGTGTGAACGAATGGCCGCCATTAGACAAATAGGCGTTTATTTGAAGTCTATAAGCATTCTAAATTCCAATTCCACATTTAGAAGGTTACTGATTGAATGGCTATCCAAATACACACTTAAAACAATTTGATTAGATTGATTGATTGTTTGGCTTTTTTATGGCGCAAGAGCATCTGGGCTATACTGCGCCAAAAATTTGATTAGAATGCACTCTATACCTATTACTGGTTGAGTCATCCCCGCCATATATATATATATATGTTTGTTACATTAACATTAATGCTTTAGGTGAAAATTATATTGAAATAGCTTTCATTTTATTGTGTGTTATTAGGTTAAACAAATTATATTTCTTTTTATTTTTACCATGCGATTTGTTTTCTTATGAATCATAGTTTTAAACTTTGTTTGTTAAATTACATTCGGTTTATATTTCCATTATTTTATATATTGCATACTATAACGCATTACGTACTTTGAAACATAGGAACATTTTTTCGTGTTGGTGTTATTCTAAATACAAGGTATTCAAGTCGATGTACAGTAACCACATAGCGACATTGCTTGAAAAGTTATAAAGGAAAAAGTTACAATGAAAATGCTGCGAAATCAGTATTTTTGTACTAATGACAAATTAAAGTCCAACAAGTAGCCATGCAATTTGCGTTTGTACAAATTTGCCAATTTAAAAGCAATTATAAAACACTTGTACTTTAAAAGCCGTGTTTTTGTAAGCTAGCTAAATCATTCAATATCTTCATTTCGATAACAAATAAGTATATACAAATTTTTTCTTCAGTCAATTACACGTGTTAATTGCATATCAATCAGTGTTAATTACATTTTGAATCAATCAATTCAAATATAATCAGTGTTAATTGCATTTTCAATGTTTTAGACTTTGCAGCCCATGAAATCTTAATCATCGCCAAAGCCAGTGTTTCATGCCGAAAGGTACAAATTTTATTGTTTTTCCTGTTCAAAGCGCATGCGTAACATTAATGTTTCACATTAAACTTGAAAGTAGTTTTGTTGCTTATAAAATTGAGAGAGTGAGTAGCGACAGCGTCAAAAAAAACAACAAAAAAAAACTCTGAGCAGGAAATGCGTCAAATACCAAAAGCCAAGTTTGAGAATACAGCTTCCGGAATAATTCCGTTAAAATAAAACTTCAAAAAGGAAAATATATACAGAGCGATTTTCCAACTTTGACCTACGCCTCACTTATCTTTCTTATGAATTACCGACGGCTCCCAAATATAAAAATAAGTAAACACATTTTAAGAACATTTTCATATAACATATCATATAAAATGTAAATCAAAACCGCGACAACATTAACTTAAACCTGCGATGTACAGTTAGGAAATCCCTGCGTTTTAAAGTATTTTAACTACAATTTCTTCAGAATATATGTATAAAGTTATACCTGAAAAAAAATCCAAATTAAAAAAGGGATAATTTATATCATTACTGTGGAATTTTACTATATACCATAATATATGCATTATGATTATGGACTACGCTAAAAATAAAAGGCTAGTGGAGACCAAATTGTTATGCGAATGAAGAATTGGAATTTGAAAATTAATGTTTTCTTGGGAAGCATTTGAAGTCAGTTTCTAATTGACATTCTGAAGTTCCTAATTGACATTCAAAGGATAATTTCAGTTTCAGAGACAAATTTCAGTCCAATAGGCGTTTCGAATTTACTATAATGTAACTCTCAATAACATCTTGATTAACTACTGGTAAATGTTCGATGACCGGGTTGCGGTATTATAATGCGTGGCATGTGTGGTATTATAATGCGAGGTATTTTGTAGTCTCAGCAAATGCGTCATAAAATTACATATATTCCGTTTAATGTCCTTTTCTGCTTTTTTCTGTCTTCTCTTCTGCCATTGAAGGTAATCAATGAGGGAAATTACAGCATTAAAATTATACTTTTGTGAATTATTTAATTTTTATGGTGTAAATATTTGAGATTGTTTCTCTAGTAACATTAAACTTAATCTTATATACAAACTAAGTGCTGAATTGGACTCTGATTATGGAATGGGATGTAATTGCTTTATTTCTTTTATTATTTATTTCAAATGCGCACCATTTTGGTTCTGTAATGCTTTCGTGATAATTTTTAAATTGCCAGATGTAGACAGGAAATAACCAGTCGTTTTTTAGTCTGGCGAAACCCTGTCGGCAACTGACAGCGCCTACGGTAGATTACAATCAAGCAAGCTTAAGTGAAAGTCGTACTTAAACCCAGTAGATCCGAAGTCTACTGATATGACTACTGAACAGTTAGAATCATTTTGGTTGTTAAGTGAAATATAAATTTAGAAAATTTCAATCTGTAAAACTTTCGGAAGTCAATAGAGAAACGTATATCATCACGTACACTTGCATTTCTTTCTAAATGGATAATTATTGACTGGCATACGAAGAGAGGCAGTTAATGGGGGTCATAACCTCCATTGCAATGAAATTTTGTGTATATATATATATACGCGCGCGCGCGCGCACACACACACACACACACACATATATATATAACTATATGGAGTTGTAGCACTATAACACCAATTATAAGCTTGTAATTCCCCTTTATGGACTTCCCATGTAGGCTAATGCATAAATGAACTTGCGTACACGCCATATTTAATTATTGTATGTACAGGGTGATTCAAAAGTCAGTCCCCCCACTGTTAATTTTTTAGTGGGTTCAGGCAGATAAACGTCCTTTTGGGAAAGTTGCTTGTTGAAAAGGAA
>QLNU02015359.1:4119246-4134518 GCA_006491805.2 Dysdera silvatica | reverse complement strand
ATATATATGTAATTCTGTAATGAACACGATGTTATAACTAATGGTAATATACTTTAGTGATTATTCTGTGTTATTACAGTAAAACCTCTCTCAACGGACACCTCACAGGTACATTCACCTCGTTTTACAGTTAGATAAAAATTCCCCGGCAGAAATTTCTTCACCATACTATCCCTCCCTACAGCTATCCCCCGTTTACGGACAAATTTTTTCTCCACTGATCATTCCTGAGTGAGGAGTTTTAATGTTTAATTTACCCAATATTATGAAACTGATAATATGCTATATACATTGTCTTTATTATAATAATAAAATAGTATAATTCTACTTATTTCAAATATAAATATTCATTAATACCTTTCCTTCTCCTTTAATAAAATGTGTGTGCCACATGACGAGTCATCCGTGGTTTTGCGAGAGATTTGTTTTGAAACTGGCTGAGAACACGTTTCAGAAGGATACTATTATTTGACAGATAAAGATGAAGGCTGGAGTTAAGATGAGGTTTAGAAATTTACGCAACAAATAACGGAAATTTATTGAGGGTATGGTGATGGCATCATTACAGAGAAATAGGCTTGGGAGTTGTCAGTGCCTCGTGGCATTTAGGTAGGCAGCAAACCACAAACTGGGAATACCGTGATGTCTTTAATTTTACATTTTCATCGTTAATAGTAGTGTCCTCAAAGATTAAAAATCAGACCTGACGTGTGTTGCCAATTCAAAAGCTTTCGTCCAATAATTTTGTTTGCACCATGATCGATTAATATAAGTTGACTTAAAAAGCACGAGCATCGGCAGAATTTTTTGTAGGGGTGAGCAAAGATTAATTCAATAAAAAAAAATTATTCAAAAATACCATAATTAAATAAGTATTTAATAAATATTTTATTTAATTATATAATAAGATTATTTAGTTAAAATATAATAGAGAGGTTGCATATTTTTGCCTTTGAGAAAAGAAAAATGACATTTTTTTATTTTAAACACCAAGAGGAAGGCAAAAGCCCACCCTTGCCCTATGTTGCCGACGCCGATGGTAACAAGAGCTTATTATTCTTATTGGTCATTTTACCCCCGAAGGGTTGTATGGAGATCTGATGTAAATGTCAACTGAGCGGACTTACTTGACTATGTTCTTACCACTTGTGTTTCTATGTAAATTTTTTGGAATAAATTGCTTTACTTAAAAATAGCTTGCACGTGCGTTTTCCGCTCAAAATATGAAAAAGCGGCTTGGCTGGAAAAAGAAAGAGTGAAGTATAAAGGTTATTATCTGCTCAATAGGTTAATAAAATTATATGAGTGTGTAGCTCTTGGTTTACTTATGAGACCACATGTTACTACACAACTAATAAATATCATCAATCGATAAATAAATACCATTTAATAATGAATATATATTTTTATAATGAAATGAATATATTATTTTTTATAATGAAATGAATATATTTATTTTTTATAATGAAAATGAATATATTATTTTTATAATGAAATGAATATATTATTTTTATAATGAAATGAATATATTATTTTTATAATGAAATGAATATATTATTTTTATAATGAAATGAATATATTATTTTTATAATGAAATGAATATATTATTTTTATAATGAAGTGAATATATTATTTTTATAATGAAATGAATATATTATTTTTTATGTAATGAATATAAACGATATATGTCATAGTTCATTCTTTGTCTAGCAAAGAAAAGTTTCTTTTAATTTCAACCTTATAATATATAATTATTTCCAAATTAATTCGTTTATCTGTTTTACAAATTATCTTGTTTCTTATATATTTTTTAACATATTATTTTTCTTTTACGTTTACCCATTTTTTCTCTTATTTAATATTTAAAATTTTCTGATGTTTATTTTTAATCGCTTTATGGCGATTAGAAGTTAGAGGAGGTTAATTCGGTCTTCTAGAATCCTCCTCATAAAAAGTTGTCTTGCTGTGGGTCAAGGATAAATACTTAAACAAGACCCTTGTACGAACTTCAATAAATAGAACATAATACTACCTTAATAAAATAATACCTAATAAACAAATACTTAAATAAAATAATACCTAAAAATATTAAATAATAAATACTAAATAATAAATATAATATTTTAATCATATAGTATAACATAAATTTCTTTTCGACGTAGAACTGTACGTGGTTTCTCTGTTATGAATGTTACAATGAATAATTAATTACACTTAAATGTAATCATCATGTTCATACTGTCTTTTGTATAAAACTTTTTCCTTGATTAGAAATTATACTTTATTTCTCACCGATGAAAAATTATTTATCTGAAAAGTTAGAAGTTACAAAAAAATCTATTGTGTTTTTAATGATCTCGTCTTAATATGTCAAGAGGGAAAGGTGTAATGCGGTAATTACGAAAAAAGAGAAATGGGAAGACTCATCATTTTTTTTTAGATTAATTGCTGTTTAACTAGTTACTTCATTGTAACCAGGTATTTATCAGATATAATTATGAAACAAAATTAATTAATTAGTTAATGAAAAGCACAGGGAAAAAGAATGGAGAAGTCTCTGAAGCGGCCGTCGGCAGTCGCTTGAGGCCACTTATTTTTTATAGATCAGAATTAATCACCTTCACCATGCCGTCAATTTCTTTTAGCAGGTAAAGTAAATGCTATACATCATCAAATTACAAATTTATTAATAGCTGTTATTGATTTTCAGTTACTGGTATGTATGCGTGTGTGTTCACTGAATATGGAAATTATTATGCCACGTGCTTACCAATATAAACAGAGATATTATAGATATTACTGTGTTGGAGAGGAACTAGCTGCTGGTTGTAAATAGCTAACTTCGGCACGCATTGAATAACATTCGTGCTAAATTTAGTTTGAGTAAAAGGAAAAATGTCAGCGTCATTGTTTTTATGGGCAGAAAGTTAAGCCGCGAAAGGTTGGCTGTTCCATTATTACAGATGTGATTAACATCATTACAGTTGAAACTAAACATTATTGTAGATGCAACTACTAAGCACCATTACAGATGCAACTACTAAGCACCATTACAGATGCAACCGAACATCATTACAGATGCAACTAAACATCATTACAGATGCAACTGAACATCATTACAGATGCAACTAAACACCATTACAGATGCAGCTACCAAACACCATTACAGGTGCAACTAAACATCATTACAGATGCAACTAAACATCATTACAGATGCAACTAAACATCATTACAGATGCAACTAAACATCATTACAGATGCAACTAAACATCATTACAGATGCAACTAAACATCATTACAGATGCAACTAAACATCATTACAGATGCAACTACTAAACACCATTACCGATGCAAATAAACATCATTACATATGCAACTACTAAACATCATTACATATGCAACAACTAAATATCATTACATATGCAACTGCTAAATATAATTACATATGCAACTACTAAACATCATTACATATGCAACTAAACATCATTGCAAATTCAACTAAACATCATTACAGATGCAACTAAACATCATTACAGATGCAACTAAACATCATTGCAGATTCAACTAAAAATCATTATAGATACAAATGAACATCATTTCAGATGCAACTAAACATCATTAAAAATTACGAATGTGAAATAATAATTGGCATTTGAGAAGCAAAAAGATCGATTTGTTTCGTAACGGTTAGTGGGATGGAAATGCTTGAGACAGGTAAAATCAGAATTCCCTAAAAGTTAGTTTCACCATTTGCTAAGCTGCGCTCAAAGACGGTAGGACATAGGATATGGCAAAAAATTTAAAATTTCTTTCGTTCGTTAATTGTAAAGTTCTAAAAGAAACGATTCCAATGAAAATACTGAGAAAATATCGCAATTTTACTATGAAAAACTGGAAGTGATTTATCTGGTGCGAAGAATCGCGGTTCTGAATGCAATTCGTTGATGACAGAGCACGCTTGATATAAAGGTCAATCATTCGCCCTACCTTTCTTATTCTTTGTAAGAGAAAGTTCGCTTTTTAAAGCATGCTTTTCGACCACTCAAGTCTTCTTTCTCTGATCTTCTTTTATTACACTTTCTTTTTTAACCATTTCCTTATGTCTCTGTTGTGTTTCTATCTCTTTGTTAGAATTATTCCCATGAATCTCTTGAGCAAGCGCATACCCATTTCTGCATAATGGAGAATTTTCTTTCTTTTAATTTTGCTACTCAACACTCACACAAATCTGCTGCGAAAGATTTGATAACCTTTACGTATATATATGAAAATATAATTATATTCAGTTTATTAGCTTTACATAGCGCAAACCAAAGGGAGGAATATATATATATATATATTGCATTGATATGGTGTAGTTAAAAATGAAATTACAAAATTTCGGTTTCGTTAAGATATTAAAACTATTAAAATTGGTAAAGGCGTGAGGCAGGGAGATTCCATTTCTCCAAAACTGTTTACTTCAATTTTATAGATGATTTTTCAGCTGATAAACTGAAATAACAAGAGAATAAAAATAAATGATGAATATTTAGATCATCTGCGGTTTGCCGATGACATTGTTATTTTTTGAACGGACCCATCAGAACTCCAAGACATAGTACAGAAGATTTCAGTTAGAAGTAGAGAAGTTGGACTAATGATGAGCACACAAAAAACTAAAATTACGTTCAATAATTTCGTAAGGAAAACAAAATTACAGGTTGACAACATTAATCTAGAAATTACTGATTCATACCTTGAACAACTGATTTCAATGGAAAGCAACATTATGAAAAAGCTCAACAGACATATTAAACTTAGCTGGAGTGCATTGGGAAGAAACAGTTTTACCCTGAAGCGAAAATTGTCTTTGTGTCTAAAAAAAAGATCTCAAACAGTGTGTATTCTCAGTCCTCTCTTATGGATTGGAAACGTGGAGTCTAACAATTGCAGCAATACGGATGTCACGGACTACCCAGAGGAGCATGGAGAGGTGCTTGGAATAACTAGGAGAGATCGAAAAAGAAACTCTTGGCTGAGAGGACAAACAGGAGTGGAGGACATCGTTGTTAAAGTAAAAAGGCTGAAAAGGCGATGACTAGGACATGACGCAAGAAGAACTGATCAAGGATGGCCAACAGAAATTCTCAACTGGATTCCAAGAGAGTACTGGAAAACTAGAAAACATCCTCAAACTAGATGGCTGAATGAGTTACGAAAACAGGTTGGAATGACATGGGAAGCGAATTTCTCAGGATAGACTTGTGTGGAAAGCATTTGGAGAGACCTTCATCCAGCAGTGGATAGATAATTGTTGCATATTATGATGATAATGATATATATATATATTAGCCAAAATTTATTGGCGCAGTTAATTTATAAAACATTTTAATAAAACATTGCTAATAACAATGACAACAGCGCATGGTTGTCATCATCTGAGCATTGGAATTTCCGTGTGTACCCGTTATATTTTTCCCCTAGACAAAACTGTGATAATCTTAATCTTAGGTTGACGCCCCACAAAATGCGCATTTTTTCTTCCTCATTCACTAACGTTAACAGACAATAAAGTTGTACGCTATAAGCACTAACTCACCAAACGCAAGGCGAATCCGCATCTAAGAGTAATAGACTAAAATTTAAAAACGAAATTATCTTCCCAAACTTGATTATGATATGTATCTGAAATAAAATACCTCTGTCAATACAGACTTCACCCTGCCAAATGCTATCACATTTTCTCAAATGAGGCTATTTAATTTGCAAAAAAGTTATTCTCTCTATCATTATTTCTATAAATATTCGTCTGAAATATCAAACTAAGAAGACTGATAAGAATGATTTATGTGACACGTTGCACATTCGGAGGAGAGCCAAGTGAAAAGAGCTATAGCTTCCTGTTCGCCATCTCTAACTTCATCACAAATCAACATTTGTTAACATCAGACCTTTTCAACTTAACACTAAGAATATCATACAAAAGAAGGTATCACTAAAATTGTGAATAGGTTATATACAATTATTATCATGTTTACATACGCTTATACCAGCTTGCAACAGATGCAGCTGTATAGTTTCGTATTTCCATATAATTATATTATCAACTAATCATTGCCAAGTTAGCCTATGTAAAGTCTTCACTGACTTATGTCATATATGTATATATAGTACGATAGTAGGAAGCCAAAAGAATATATTGGCTTCCTATTATCATACTATATTAGGAAAGTAGGAAGCCAGAAGAATATATTCCGTGAAACGCATAAAAATGCAAGGAAAAGCATTTTCAAACTCTTCCATTACAATACTTTTAATTAAATAAAATGACAAGAATCGAATAATGTCAGTTTCAACGGAAAATGTAATTTTGGTTCCAGTTTAATATTTCCAATATATTTAGCCTTTCGCTCACAGTTATTGATTAGATCCCTGCATATCTCGATAACTGTGGCAAATCGTTTAGCCAAGCGTATAATTCCAATGCAATTATACAAACGAAAATTGCATGCCTGGTTAGCTGAAGGGAAGGAAAAATATTAAAATAAAATTCCATTTCCCTAAACTTGGCAGGAATATTGCCTAATAATAGCCCCGTTTAAATACGATTTCTAGTAATTCTATGAATATTAAATGCATCATTTCAGTATTCCGTTAGGTATTACAATAGATGATCACAGACTTCCAAAATATGGCCTTCTGGAAATAAAAATTTTACGAAAATGATTATATACGTCGTTTTAAGACTGATTGTTGTACAAGTCATTATCCTGTATGTTTATTAAAGGCACAATGTCAATATACAGTAATAGCAATGTTCAAACTCTGTTATGGGCCCGTACCTGGCACTGGGTCCAGCTAGAATACCGTTAATCCTAGTTGGATTGCCAGTTGCTAAAAAATAGAAAGAAGAGGAGAGGAATTAGAAAGAAAGAGAGAGAGAGAGAAGGAGAGAGAGAAAAAAGTGAGGAAGAGGGATAGAGAAAAGGAGAGAAAATGAGAGAAAGGCTGGCAAGTTGGCTGACTGACTGACTGATTACCTGACGGAGTGATCGACTTATTACCTGACTGAGTGACCGATTGATTATCTGACTGAGTGACTGACTGATTACTTGACTGAGTGATTGACTGATTACCTGACTGAGTGATTGACTGACTGACAGACCGATTACTGACCCCGATTGATTTTTCACTATAGTTCAGAGTTGGTTCGTTAGGCGCCATAAGAGGTTTAGACGCTAAAAGGAAATGAGGTATAACTGCTCTCCGGCGAGAGGGTAACGCATTCTACTATCCTACCGTTAACTCGAGATCAATTACCGGTAGTATTGTAAAGCGAATGACTCTTTTCTGCCCTCGGGAATTCGGCGTTTCGTTCCTTCGAGAGAAGTGGTTTGAATTCCTCAGAAAATTACAGTTCCAAAGCTGCATATCTTTTGGTGATACCCTGACGATACACACTGGTTGAAGATCTTTCTTTTTACACACAAAGGCAATTTTCCCTTTAGGATAAAACTTTTTCTTCCAAATACACTCCAGCTACGTTTAATACGTCTGTTGAGTTCTTTCATAATGCTCCCTTCCATTGAAATCAGTCGGCCAAGGTAAATATATGAATCAGCAATTTCTAGCTCAATGTTGTCGACTTGTATATTTGCTTTCTCCATGAAATCATTGCACATGAGCTTAGTTTTTTGTAGGTCCATCTTGTCCAACTTATCTACTTACAGTTGAAAGCTCCAGTACCATGCCTTGGAGTTCTGATGGATTAGTTGATGAAATAACAATCTCATCAGCAAACCGCAGAAGATTTAAATATTCACCATTTATATTTATTCCCTTCTTATTCCAATTTATCAGCAGAAAAATTATCTTCAAAGCTGAAGTAAAGAGTTTTGGAGAAATGGTATATCCCTGCCTCACACCTTTAGCAATATGGATAGTTTCGATATCTTTATGTAACCCAAATTTTGCACTTGCATTTTTATATACATATTTCACCATGTCAATGTACACATCCTCGACGTCTGTTGATCTTAAAGAGTTGATAATTGCTGACGTTTTAATAGAGTCAAAGGCCTTCTCATAGTCAATAAATGCCACACGCAATAGAAGTTCACATTCATGTATTCTTTCAATTAGTCCTCTTAATTCTTGGATATGGTCTGCTGCACTGCACCCACTTCGGAATCAGCTTGTTCTCTTGGCTGAGCTGTATTTAATTTTTTCTACAGGCGATGTGTTAGAACTTTTGTGAAGATTTTATAAATAACATGTAACAAGCTAATTGGTCGGTAATTTTTCAAATCCTCTGTATCACCTTTTTTATGGAAAAGAATTACTGTTGCAGAATCCCATTGGTTTGGTATGTTACCATTGTTGAGCGTTTGGTATAGAATTTTGCGAGTATGTCTTCTACATGTTCTCCAGCTTCTTTTAGGATATCAAATGTAATGCCATCATCACCAGGGGCTCTTCCTTTCTTCATATTTTTTATTGTAAATGCTATTTTCTATTTTAAGATTTTAGAAGCTGCTCCTTCGACTATTTCATTCTCTTCGTTTAATCCACATTTTCTTTCATATATATCTTTCTGTAGAATTTTTCAACTCTTCTAAGTATGACTTCTCTATTTATTTTTACTGTTCTATCTTTTCTTTTTAATGCAATGATGTGTTTCTTCCGAACAGACAAACTCCTTTAACAACCCTAAGGCTCTTGTTGCTTTCAATGGCCTTCCTTACTAACTCACAATTGAATTTTCTTATATCTTCTTTCATGTTTTTGCGCAAAGTTTTGCAAAGTTCTACATACTCGATCCTGCAACTGGTATTTTGATTGTCCACCTTCATAAGTCTTCGCCTTTTCATGAGTTGTTTCGTCTTCTCAGATAATTTGCTATTCTGCTTTTTACATATTACACCACCAATTTCCCCAGCAGTTTCAATTATTGTCTTAACAATGTTTTCATTTGCTTCTGAGATATCAACTTCTTCAATAAGTCCTTCCAGTGCAGAAAAGCGATTTTTTAATTCCAACTTGAATGCCTCGGTATTTTCTTTTAATTTCTTTAAATCCACCCTCTTACATACTTGTTTCCTAATGAGCTTCTGCCTTTCTAGTTTAGTATTTAAGTGCATTTTACATCTCACCATTCGATGATCACTTCCAGTATTAAATCTGTTCAGTACGCTGCAATCTTCAATAATTGATTTCTTGTTTGCCAGTATATAGTCAATTTCGCTGGTTCCTCCATTGGGGTGTTTCCATGTCCATTTTCTTTGCGGTTTCTTCTTAAAAAATGAATTCATGATGCTAAGATTTTCAGCTTCTGCAAATTCGATGAGTTGATCGCCACGTTCATTCCTTTCCCCATATCCGTATTTACCAACCGATGTCTCTCCTTGTTCCTGTTGTCCAATTCTTGCATTGAAATCCCCCATGATGAGCTTGATATGTTGTTTCCCTTTGGTGTGTAACTCTTTGATTTCTTCATAAAATTCTTCAACCTCTTCGTCGGTATGGCTTGATGTTTGGGCATATGCCTGTACTATCTGTAGTTGGTATCGATGGGTTAGTTGAACAGCGAGCCTCGCTGATCGATCCGACGTGCTTTCAACTTGGAGAATGTTCTTTAATTCTTTTGTTGATTAAGAAGCCAACACCACTTGTTCTTCCAGTTTTTGTTCCTCTATAATAAAGCAAATGATGTACGTTATATATGTGTTATATATGTGTTTGTGTGTGTGTGTATAAACATCATCATATACGTTATCATATACGTTTTATATACGCTGATATATATGTGTGTGTGTGTGTATATGTGTGTATGTGTAATTTTTGAAAATGTAAGGAAATTTGCGTGTTGAATTGAAATGACAGGAAATTGACAGAAATAGAGATAGCAGAAACACAGTAAAAACATTAAAAATAAAAATCAACGTAATGTCAGTCAAATAACAAAAAATAACAAAAATAGCATAAATAAGCAACTTTACAGGATACACCAAAATACAGTACATAATTAAAAAGAAGAAATTTGAGATAAAGACCGGAGTGAATTTGAAGGAAATAGTTAAATTAATTAGTACACTACGTGTAGAAAATTTTTTCAAAGGAGGCTTCCACCACGTGGGCCTTACGCAAAGGAATGTTTCTGTATGGAAATTAGTTCAAAGCTAAAATGTTCCCTGCCCACCCCCTCCCCCGGAATTTCAAGCAAAAACCGAGTAGAATTCAAACGAATGAAATTTAAGAAAATGAGAAAAATTTTAAGGACTTAAATTAGGATGCGGTTTTTGCTTGGAATGCCGGAGGACCGTGGAATTTTTTTTTGGCTTGAGCTAATATCCATACAGAAACATTCCAGTGGGTCCATGGTGTGAGCCTCCCTTGAAAAAGTTCCTACACGTGGTGTCCTAGTTCCATTAATTATACTATTTTCTTCAAATAATATGTTGTTGTATGAAAAATACATGATGTTGTTCAACAACAACATGATTTATTTGTCAGGTGTATTAAGGTGTTATTATTTGAATTCAATGCGAACACAAATAGCGTTGTTTAGAAGGCGTTATTGAGAAATTGTGTTGCATAAGCAACAACTCCCTCTTAAATGTCTCTACTGTAATTGGGCCCTAGTCGGTTTCAGTAGTTTAACCGGTTTATCCGGAAGTTTACTTATTCATGGAAAAAGAAGTGGGGAATGCAGGTGCTTTAATGAATATTGTTAGGCTATTTGACTTTAAAATTAGTTAATTGTTAATTAAACCAAAAGTTATTGGTCTAATTCAAGTTTCATCACAAAACGTTAAAAAAAATATGTTCTTAAAATTAATTATTGCCCAGAAAGAAAAAAAGGTTTTGCAGATCTGCTGTTGTAATATTTGTAACATTCAATTTCTCCCAGTATTTTCTTTCTTTTATAGTTATGGGCTCTAGTGGACCGACTACTATTGGGAGTATTATTGTTGTCTACTATTGTGATAGTCTATTGATAAAATAGTGTATTCAATAACATTTTCCACTTACTCATTTTTAATCTGTAAACTGTAACTATTCAATGTCCGTTATGTAAATATTTTATCTCTAATTGTTGCTTTGTCTATACTCGCGGCAAAGCTAACCTGGTGCACTGTTAAGGCTGGTGCGACCTATTCGCGCCCGTGCAACGAGTATTCATTCGCGAATTGGCGAAAAATGAGGTAACCCTCAACATTATTAGACTATTTATCGCCTAATTTGGAATGCAGAAAAACGCGATTGCCAAAATTCCACGCGCCAAATTTCGTGCCAAGCAAACGAAGTCCTTTGAGTGGTCAGTTACTTGAATGACATCAGCGCTAGTTATAATGAGTCTTTTTCCTAAATTTAATAAATACCCGATTTTATTTGCACCAATATGCCTATGTTTTATGTATTTCAACATTATTTCAATGTTTTATGTACAAAATGTATCTTCTATTAACTCTGTTAACGTAAGTAAATGCGAATTATATCGCACTAGCGGAATCACATTGCTCTGCGCCTTGTCATTTTACCAGGTCAGCTTTGCCTCGAGTACAGTGTGTTGTGGTCCAGGTACTTGTCAATATATGATCCGAAATTCCAATTATGTTTTACTTTATTATTTTCAAGAATTTCTTGGCTTTGCATTCTCGTTAATTATTAATTACCGGAATGTGATACCTAGTTTTATTATTATAATCAAATATAGTATTAAAATATACGATGAAATTAATAAAGATATACGCGATATTTTAATTTAATTCGATACTCTTTTCCCATCGTCACTAATATTTACGGCAAAGGATTTGAAATCTTCATGGTGATTTGAGTTTTTTAATGAAAACATTTAAATCCTTTCAAATATATCTTCTCCGAGATTTAAATAGATTAAGAAGGATAAACTCAAGTGGTGAGTAGAAGTAAAAGTATTTATTTTCATTTTCTGATCAGTGGATCAAAGAAAAATCATTTCGACAATATTTTCTCCTTTATTTACCTAAGCGACGAAAAATTTAATCCTTTCAAATCGGGGAATTTTATTCTTACTTGATTTTTAAATCCTGCAAAAATGAACCTATTTGTTTTTAGTTTAAAGCATAAAAACTAACAAGTAGGATTTACCATATTTTTCCATAAGATCTCGACGGAGAAACTAAATGTACAATCAACCCAATCGCCTAAAAATACGTTTTCGCACATTAGAATTATTCTTAGTGTTTCAAAGGTTTATTCCTTATTAACAGAAGATTTAACTATTTTGGTTTTGCAAGTTGTAGTGGTTGTCTGGGCTCCAAGGTAAAATCCGTGTAATTTCTGGCTTAGAATATATGTGTAGAAAAGTAAGTTTAACAATCATGAAACTTTATAGGCAGTTCAATAACCATTATGAAAATTTAGAAGACATATTAACGGTCCTGAATATAAAATTCAATCAATATCTTGATAAAAATTACCGTCCTACAGGTATAGAATTTTCTGTCTGTTTTCATAGAAACAGCTTCTAATTTCGTTATATAAATTTCGTTATTAGAACTTGGCCAACTATTTCTCTTGTATGAACCTCATCGCTAAAAAGCGTTATGGTAAGATGGGATGTCTAAAATGAAAAACACACGCTGTTATTGGTGTAACCAGGAAGTAGCTTGAATCTGCTTAGATCTGCCTAGAAAAAATTACAAAGCAAAGTGGTTTCTTCCAAGTGGGAAAGTCCTTGATGAGACCAGCGGCGGATACAGGAGGGTTGTCACAGGGGTCATGACCCCCAAATATATATTTTTTCACTGTAAAAAATTCCAACTTTCATGATAAATGAAGGGTGTTATTCCAAGACCATGGCAAATTCTGTCCTTGACTCCCCCCAAAATGAAAGCCTGTGTCTTCCCTTGGATGAAATCAGTTCGTTCGATCATCGAGGTCAAAGAGAAATATAGTCCCCTCAGACCTCAAGATTGATTATGCCGTTGAGAACAATAACTATATATAAACAATCATAAATTGGTGGACCACAAGTTTGGTAATAAAAATGAGCAATGGACAAGAAATGCTTACATTTCACATGTGTTTTCTTTAAATAATATCAGTTATTGATTATGGTATAACACATAATAATAATTGCAGTAATTATTGCACATCGAAGGGCAACACTTCAGTCTTATTTAAGTAATCAAATCAGAATGGTAAAAAATAGAGTGAACTCACCCACGAATTTTAACTCAAGGAGAAAGAGCATCGTTAGAAGAAAATTTTAATCGAAATGTAAGTTTATGATGCATTTACTTGAATTCTAAACTATCGTCTTTAATTACAACGTTATTGAAAGTGTTTACAGGATGTTAGTTTATAACGAACATAAAAATTTGCTGAAAAGTTCTATTTATATGCATTTTAATGGTAAGTTACTCCATTACCGCAAAAAGTGATGGATGTTGACAAAACAAAAGTAGGGCTTTAACGAAAATTAAACCCATCAATTACCCTCTGGGAAATGGGCGAGAAATCGAACAAGGATTTGTGCCTAAAAGTCTATTTCCTGACAGAGCCGCATATGTGACAGAGAAGTTCCCGAGGCGAAAATTCGAAATAATATAAAGAAAATTTTTCAAGAAAGCGGAAATTGTTTTACAAATCGAAAACACTTCATGAAGCCTAAGAGTATCAAATATATTTCAGGAAAATATTTTACCAAAATATCCAACTCGTAATCCCTTAGCGAAAAACGTTTTTGTCGGGGAAAATAACTATTTTGTGTCAATAAAACATTCGCCGTTCGATTGAAAATCGCTATATTTGTTTTCTATATTTATTCTCATGTGAAATTCAGTAGGCCATCAGTAAAATTAATTATTTATTCGTAACAGCCACATTTAATTCAGATTCTGCATATATATATATATATATCATCATCATCATATTCAACCATTATCTATCCACTGCTGGATGAAGGTCTCTCCAAATGCTTTCCACACAAGTCTATCCTGAGCAATTCGCTTCCACGTCACCCCAACCTGTTTTCTTATTTCATCCACCCATCTAGTTTGAGGACGTTTTCTAGGTCTTCGGTGGTCTCTTGGAATCCAGTTCAGAATTTCTGTTGTCCATCGTTGATCAGTTCTTCTTGCAATATGCCCAGCCCATCGCCATTTCAGCCCTTTTACTTTAACAATGATGTCCTCTACTCTAGTTTGCTCTCTCACCCAAGTGTTTCTTTTTCGATCTCTCCTAGTTATTCCAAGCATGCACCTCTCCATGCTCCTTTGCGTTGTCTGTAACTTTCGTATTGCTCCAACTGTTAGACTCCATGTCTCTGATCCATAAGAGAGGACTGGCAATACACACTGGTTGAAGACCTTTCTTTTTAGACACAAAGGCAATTTCCCCTTCAGGATAAAACTGTTTCTTCCAAATGCACTCCAGCCAAGTTTAATACGTCTGTTGAGTTCTTTCATAATGTTGCCATCCATTGAAATCAGCTGGCCAAGGTAAATATATGAATCAGCAATTTCTAGCTCAATGTTGTCAACTTGTATTTTTGTTTCCTCTACGAAATTATTGAACATGATCTTAGTTTTTTGTAGGTTCATCTTGAGTCCAACTTCTTTACTTCTAGTTGAGAGCTCCTGTACCATGTCTTGGAGTTCTGATGGGTTCGTTGAAAAAATAACAATGTCATCAGCAAACCGCAAATGATTTAAATATTCACCATTTATTTTTATTCCCCTGTTATTCCAATTTATCTGCTGAAAAATCATCTGTAAAGCTGAAGTAAAAAGTTTTGGAGAAATGGTATCTCCCTGCCTCACACCTTTACCAATTTTAATAGTTTTGGTATCTTTATGTAACCGAAATTTTGCACTTGCATTTTTATACACACATTTCACCATGTCAATGTACACATCCTCGATGTCTGCTGATCTTAAAGAGTTGATGACTGCTGATGTTTTAATAGAGTCAAAGGCCTTCTCATAGTCAATAAATGCCACACACAATGGAAGTTCATATTCATGTGTTCTTTCAATTAATTCTCTTAATACTTGAATATGGTCCACTGTACTGAATCCACTTCGAAATCCAGCTTGTTCTCTTGGTTGAGCTGCATCTAATTTTTTCTGCAGGCGATGTGTTAGCACTTTTGTGAAGATTTTATAAATAGCAGGTAACAAGCTAATTGGTCGGTAATTTTTTAAATCCTCTTTATCACCTTTTTTATGCAAAAGAATTACTGTTGCCGAATCCCATTGGTTTGGTATGTTACCACTGTTGAGGCATTTGGTAAAGAATTTTGC
>QLNU02015359.1:4092855-4112637 GCA_006491805.2 Dysdera silvatica | reverse complement strand
CCTTTGGTGTGTAACTCTTTGATTTCTTCATAAAATTCTTCAACCTCTTCGTCGGTATGGCTTGATGTTGGTGCATATACCTGTACTATTTGAAGTTGGTATCGCTGGGTTAGTTGAACAACAAGCCTCGCTGCTCGATCTGATGTACTTTCAACTTCCAGAAGACAGTCTTTAATTCTTTTGTTGATTAAGAAGCCAACACCACTTGTTCTTCCAGTTTCCGTTCCTCTATAATAAAACAAATGTCCACTTTTAAGTTCCACCAACTCTTCACCTTTTCTTCTAACTTCACTGAGTCCTACAATGTCCCATTTGATCTTGTCAAGTTCTTCTTCCAATTCCTGAAGTTTTGCTTCAGAAGCAAGGGATCGTCCATTAAACGTAGCCAAGGTCAATAACAAACGGCAGCCTGGGCCATTCCAGTGATTCTTAGCACCCCCTGCTTTCATGCCACACTGACCGCTGCCTTGATCAGGAGCACTCCAGCACCTGGAGACTAGGGGCCATGGTTTCTGGTGTGTCAACATAATGGAGGAATTAGCCATAATTTCACCACGCTGGCTAGACGGGTTGGTGAATTAGCCCTCCCCTTCCGCCTTTCTATCCGTGTAGCAAATATTAATTTGCCACATAAATAGAAAGCTCAGCCTGCACCACTTGAAGGCGGGGTAGGACACTAGGTTACTGGCCTGGCCGGTTCCACACATCGTCACATACGTTCAGCGTGTGGGTCTCCTTCCAGTTAGATACCAGCAACCCTTTTGCAGGCCATATATATATATATATATGTATCTGAGAAAGTGAAAATACATCATTCAATAGCAAAGTAGTTCTTTCAATATGCTAGTTTAATTTGTTTTCCCTATTATATATTATTGAAACTTTAGTTTTTCAGATGTTATATTTTAATGGAGTTTTGAGTGCTTTGTATTATCATATTTGGTTGGTCTTGTGTATTTTGTTTATTTATTTAAATAAATAAATACACCTATACATATATACGGGCTTTACCTTTGTAGAGTTTGTTGTTTTTCTTTAAAGCCTCTGTGAAAAAATTGACATTAGGTCCACTGATACTACTCCATGTTATGTTTACATGTATAAGTTGTGCATCATTTGTCATACTTCTTTTGATTTTATGTCTACAAATTATTTCCAAATTAATTAAATAGTATATAAACTTACATTAATAACAATTGCATTCAAGATAGTATAGTTACCTGTGTACACGTTCATTTATGTACGTATGAAAATCAGCTGTGGTAAAACGGATGGAAAGTAAGAGATTCAAATGTTTTAAAGGTATAGGAAATATCCTTCATAAAGAGTAACGTTTGAAACCTTATTATTTAGAAATTATTTTGAGTCATTGTGAAATAGTTAAATTTCATTACAGCAGTCATTCATTAAAAATCGTCCTTTATTGTTTGGAACAATTTAGATCAAGAACATCATTGTATTAGGGATCATTTTATTGTAAACAATCGTTGCTATACATACATATCTTTCCAATAGCATATAAAAATTTAAAAACAATTTTTAATCAGCAACACTTCTATATAGAAATCATGTTTTTCATACGTTTTAATGTCATTCATTAAACTAACAATAATTTAACTCAATTATTATGAAAATTATTTTAGTATCTGCAGGTATTTTTTACTATTCAATTTCTTATATTTGTAAATTTTAATATTCAAAAAATCGATTTGGTACAAAATGGTATAAGTATTTTTGTCACATACGCGAAAAATTGAAGAAGGAAGTGTTCTAGGGTTCCCTTTCCTTATATCCACCATGGCCAAATTAGGATTCTTTTTCTCCGTTAATTGTTTATTATTTTTTGTTTATACCTATTTAGTGTCCATTTATAATTCTTCTTATTTTAGTTTACTTTATACAAAGCCCATTCTGTGGTGCAGAGGCAACTCGTTTGCCTAGGGCAAAGTTACCCCAAGTTCGACATCCCAAATATGCCAAACAAAATACTCTTGCATTTACCATATTCCCGGAGTTTATTCCTTCTGCTTTAATATGTTCAAATTCCTCGGAAATCTGTAAATCCTAACTTAGCATATCCCTTCTAACCTTGCGTCATAAAATTCTCCGAAACGAACTTCATTCAAAATTTTATGTATAGTACCTTATTTCTAGGAAAATTGTAGCTGGTGTAGGTGTCTTAGAATTGTTTAACGCCTCGTTTTAATTGTTTACTTGGAAATGGATACTCCCAGAACTTAAAAATACTTATTAAAATAAAATTGAAAATGCATTAAATGAATTTCACATCACAACTTTCATTCGATATTTTTTTACATATGAAATTAAAGTATTTACGTTTATTATTCCATGTATTCTAAATGCAATGGTTTTATTTATTCTATAGGTAAAAGAAGGTTGTCCATACATAAGACTAGTATTATTTATTTACATAATCCTTGCACTTTTTTGGAGGATGGGAAGTAGATATATAATTTTACTATCATTATTTCATCTTCATCATATACTCTGGAGACGATTCATAACATTCATTTAGGGAATCGATAGTAAATGGTTTAACCGATTATATTAAAACGCAAAACGCTTAATCCATTTATGTTGAACTTGAGGCTATCATCTGCTGAATTCAAAGCGCTTATTTTAATGCATATTTAATATGCAGATCGACGACCTCTTTCCTCTTGCGTTGCGATCTGGAATCTCTCTCTCTCTCTCTCTCTCTTTCTCTCTCCCTCGCATGCTTGCCATTATAAGTTAAGCGTGTGAAACTTTCTGTCCTGAACACATGACTGCGTAAAGTATAGCTCTATAAAAGTGAAATATGTTTTTGGAAGTACTCCTCGATTTACTATAGCTGAATATATTCATTCAGTTTTCCAAAATGCTCTACTGCTTGTAGCAAATGCTGTATAATACATTTGCATGATTGTCTACTCTCACACAGAACTTGCATGTGTAGCGTTCCTCTCTAAGTACTTTTGTTTATTGTGCAGAATTCTCGTGATGTGAACTGACCTGCCGACATATTTCTGCGTCTGTTCCATCACATTACTACTTGATGTATACCTGCTTTTAAATTTTGTTAAATAATGCAAATTTAATGCAACCTTGCATTAATTTTATCTCTCTCTCGCATATGCTATTTTAATATTTAAATTTATCAATGATTAACGTTGCTTCAGACTTACGGAATTGCAAAATGTATGAAAAGTGAAGTAGCTTTTTACTTCCCATAGTCTATTTCGAATTAAATAAAAATATATATCATTGTATTATATATGTATTATATATATATTATTTCTAATACAAATAATTACAGGTGATGATTATACTATTATATAATATTGTATTAGTTATATATTATTCAACTGAATTATTTCATGCCAATTATACATTTACTACATAAATCATTAAAAAGTCGAAATTAATGCAGTTTACACGATTCTGATCATTCAGAATATCTGTGTAAGTGATATTACAACAATTTCTTTTCAATAACGTTGTTCTAATTAACACCAGTGGCGTAAGGAAGGGGATTGGGGCTCCAAGTCCTCCATTGCATTTTCAAAAACATAACATATTTTTCTCCATAGACCGCATTAGAAAAGCACTTCTTTAATGCGGTTGAGCCCTCTGAAATTTGATTTGCTACATGATAATTAACACCTCTTTCTATTTAATGAGGAATTATTTTATAGCTCAACGCCTAACTCCGTAGAGGTAGAGTCATTCGGCTTAACGTCTTTTTCTATTCAAAGACGTCTTTTCTCTGTCTCCTAAAAGTCTCTAACGAGAAAGCTTATTTTATTTAAATGTTAAGCTTATGTAAAAACTTTTATAGACTTGTGTATTTAGATATGGAGCCTCCTCAGCCATGACTTTAAATAGGAAATTCTTATTCTAGAGACTTAATGGACATTTTGGGATAGTAGAAATCAGCGTCCAATAATTAATTATGAATGGTTAGAAATACAATGTTCATTACCACTATCCCATGAGTAAGTTGTGTTATGTCTAAACTACTAAAAACTTCATAGATTTTGCTTCTTGAAGGAAGTAGAAATATATGAAGGAAATATTTCAGATTAAATGTAAATTTCATGACATTTTCCAAGGCGTTAAGCTAATAATAATAAGCATGGTTTAGACTGGCTTATTTGACAACGATTTTTTAACGTCTAGGTATTATTCGATTGACAAAAGCATTTCTTAATAATGCAATGCATTTGAAATAGGATAATTATCATCATATAATTCTGATAAATTTGTGTATATAAAAAGAGACAATTTCCTTTTATGTACTCGCGTTAAGTGGAAAACAGCATTTGGAAAATACAGCTTTATAAGAATTCTAAAAGTTGTCTACTAATTTCACTTAATTTCATATCGTCATGGGGCTTTGGAGTGACAATTACACAAATTCCTTTCTATCTATTTCTATTCTATTTTTCTGAATAATATATTCAGAATAATATATTCCTGAATAATATATAGAATAATATATCTCAATAATATATTCCTGAATAATATATTCCTGAATAATATATGAATAATATATTCCTGAATAATATATTCAGAATAATATATTTCTGAATAATATATTCAGAATAATATATTCCTGAATAATATATAATATATAATTCCTTATTTACTTTATATGTGGTCCAAGTTTGCTTCCTTACATTATTTCATAAGATATTTGACTATTTTGCAAGTTATTTTGAGATTTATTGTTCGTTAGCAAAAACGTAAAAATAAAAAGTTAATTCCGCGGGCGTGACATGTGCCTTATTTCTTTAAATGGCGGTATTACTTAATTTTCCAGAGAAATCAGTTTATTTTTTTATAAGTAAGACAAGAAATGTTTATTGTTAAATGTATATGCTGTCACTGAATGTCAACTTATGTGTCTCGTTTGCTCATCATCTTGAAGTCGTCTTTTTAATTTTCGTCATTTTCCAAAGCGGTTGCAATTGAAATTCAAGCCTTTTTATTAAAAATTCAATCTGCAGAAATTACATCACCCGAAAACATAATAACTAAAAGAACGATGGCAAAATAAATGCATATAAAAATTAATCATAAAAACGATTTCCCCCTTAAATATGCCATTACCAAAAAAATGTCATTAAAGGAATAACTTTCGTTTAACAGCAGGGCACAAGCGTCCTTAAATAAATGCCGGTTGCTCAAGAATGATTGGCGTTTTAAGTACGGGTCGTTAAAAAAAGGTGGAAACATTTGATAAGGAAATTATTATTTTTTTTTTTTTTTGCAGCAATAATTTCTAAGTGCTTGGAAAGCGGTATTAAAGTGCGTTTGGCATTCAAATTGAAAATATTTTTTTTCTTTTATGCGAACAAAAAAAAATAATTTTTCCTTCCCAAAAACTGAAGCAAGCAAAATTACTTCAAATAAATAAATGTGCCTTGCAAAATAATTTCCTAATAAGCATCCATTTAAAAAGACATTTCACGTATTTGTTTTTTATAATATGTGGTTAATAGATATTACTGATATACCACTTGATCTCAACTGATATAAATATATATATAATGATATCTAATATATTATTCAAAGCCTTAGCCAATATGAGGCAGGCGGGGTTTCAACCCCTAGAAAATATTTTTTTTTTCAAAAAATGTAAATTTCAAAAAATTTCAAAAATTTTCAAGTAATGTTAGAAATTCAATTACACTAAGCTAATTGTCCAACACTTTCGACTAAAACCGAAAAAATACGAATGTCTACAATCCAATACAAAAAATAATAAAGTATACTTTCACGCAGATTTTCATAGCGCATTATAATAAGAAAATTTTCAGAAAACAAGCTACGTATTAGAAACCGATTTTAATAACCAAAAAAAAAACTTGACGTTTCAGTCCGTAGTATGCAAGTCACCATCGGAAGATTTAATTGCAGGTGGAAATTGAAAATTGCCAAGAATGTTTACTTACGAATGAGATATTTACTTGAATTAATAGATAATGTTTTAGAAAAGTACGACATAGATTGAAGTAAAACCCAAACAGAGAAAATATCACTTTATTCGCTATTTCAAAGACGTATGCATGAATGCTGGAATTCTAAACTAAAAGCTGGTTCAAATGCAATCTAATTTCTATAGAAAATCCACGGTACTATTTCTAAAGAGCTAGGCAAATTAGGTTCAGCCAGTCACAGACTTAGCCTAAAACAATTAGAGATTGCAATTACTTTTCCCACGGAAGTCTGCGTGAAGGAATGCCATTTGGCTCGAAAGCCTTTAACGAATATTTATCTCCACGCTTACTTCTTATTTTTTTCTATGCTGATGTTCCTTTTCTTTTTATTTACAGAACCTTCGAAGACATACATAGCCGTTGTCGGTGGAAAGGTGGCTTTGCCTTGCGACATCATATCTCCTATGGTAGGTGACGAAGTATACCTGGTGCTATGGTACAAAGGCGACATTGCAACACCCATATACAGCTTGGATTCCAGAAGGGGCCATCTAGTACAGGCGAGACATTCCTCAAGTGACCATTTGTCAAGGCGGGCTTATTTTAACACAATACCAAGACCTGCCCTTCTGGAAATTTCATCACTTGTTGCTGAAGACGAAGGCGAATACAGGTGTAGAGTTGACTTCAGAAAAGCACAAACAAGGAATTATCAAGTAGCTGTAAAAATCCTTAGTAAGTATTTCTAGAGTATTTAGCAGGCTTGAGAAACCTGCAGACTCAAGGCCACATGTGTCCTTTTGGTCCCGTAAATAATGCGTTTTAGATGAATCCAGATTTTTCAAACCAAATCCTTTTATTTTTAAAACATAATTTTGTTCATCTTAATTTTTATTTATTTGTTTTATTTTCTTAATATTATCTTAAATGAATGTATTTAAAATGTAAAAGATAAAAAAATATGAATGAAATAATCTTCCCAAACTTACCGCCAAATTTAAAGCAGCATTAGCAAGCCATAAGGGGTATTTTTATATGTTTAGTATCTACCATTTGGAGTGGTTTCCCTTTCTTAAAGCCTGAGTACATTAGAAAATGAATGTGAACATTTTTACCAAAAACATTGAACGAGTATTTATTAAAATAATAATGATAAATACAGTTTACCATTCAGATTAAATGGAGTTGGAATAATTGGGTTCCGCTATATATCTAATCAGTGACGTAGGGAAGGGTGCTCAAGACACAATTGGGTAGCAAAATACATTGCTCTATTTAACGCCAGATCACATGGTCTGTTAAAAACTACTCCAGCCCTCAAAATTTTTGAATTATTACACCCCTGTATCTAATTGAGCTTTTTTGAATGCGGCCTTCTTCGACTGCAACTAACTTCATGCGGCCTTCTTCCACTGCAACTAACTTAATGCGGCCTTCTTCCACTGCAACTAACTTAATGCGGCTTTCTTCGACTGCAACTAACTTAATGCGGCTTCCTTCGACTGCAACTAACTTAATGCGGTCTTCTTCCACTGCAACTAACTTAATGCGGTCTTCTTCCACTGGAACTAACTTAATGCGGTCTTCTTCCACTGCAACTAACTTAATGCGGCCTTCTTCCACTGCAACTAACTTAATGCGGTCTTCTTCCACTCAACTAACTTAATGCAGCCTTCTTCCACTGCAACTAACTTAATGCGGCTTTCTTCGACTGCAACTAACTTAATGCGGCTTTCTTCGACTGCAACTAACTTAATGTGGTCTTCCAACATGAAAAGATTTCCCCACCCCTGGTGTAAAGTAATCCAGTGTCAATTATTTTGGTTGTTTATGCATAATATTTCAGAAAAATAATTATAAAATTAAATCAGTGAGTGCTACAAATCTTTCTGATAAAGCTTATAGTACAATTGTATGTAATAGAATAATCCAAAGTTGTTGTTTTGTAATTCATATATAATTTTTCAAGAATAAAAATGTAAGCCACTGTATGATAAAACTAGTATTCTTGGTAAGTATTTGTAATGGCACACTCCATTATTTGCTATTTTGCAGATGTATTGATAATGCTTTAGGAATATGGTTAAAATTAATTTATTGTATGTTGCCAAAATTGCTAATGAAATTAATATGCTTAGATAATTGATTGAAAAGGCTTATAATGATATCAAAATATATTTAAAAAAATTATTGCTGATTTGGAAATTCTATAATTTTCAAATGAAATTTCATTTGAAATTATTCAATTTAAATGAATGAATCGAACTAAAATTATCAAAACGAAAACAATCAAATGAAACTATCGGTAATATTTATATCGAACTAATATTAAACTATTAGGATTTCGAACTAAATTTTTCATAAATATGTAAAGTCACAAAAATTACTTGTAATGATGGAATATAAAATGCAGATGTCATACAAGTATTCATTATAAATTTTAATGATAAACGTATTGTTATTGATGAAACGATATGCCGTTTTCCTTTCAAATAAATGGCCCCTTTCGTTGAATACAACCAAATTCCAGAAAATTATTTCATAACAAATTATGCCAGCATATATAATTTATTTGTATTTAATTCAACATATTAGGTATAGGCTAGATAATAATCTAGTATACAAGAATTTCACACCTGAGGGTTTTGAAATCTAGCACTTTGCTCTTCTGTAATTCGGTATCACTTCAATGAAGAGTCACAGGAACAATACAATTCAAGTATGCAGAAATAACATCATCTCCAAGCGGAATTTTAAGCAAATGTCAACGTTATAAGCGTAATTACACTTACTTTACTACGCTTGAAACGATAAAATGCTCTACACAACCTTAAAAGCACTACACAAATTAATTACAAAGCAATAGAATCATCTTCAAGCGAAATTATTCAGTAACTGTACTTTAAAAGCGCAATTACCTTACTTTACTACGCTTGAAACGCTAAAACGCTCTACATAACCTTAAGAGCACTATACCAATTAATTACAAATCAATAACATATATTACAGGCGGAATTATTATGTAAATATCAACTTTATAAGCGCAATTACGCTTACTTTATTAGGCTTGAAACGTTAAAGAGCTCTACACAACGAGAACACTATACAAGTTAATTACAAAGCTTTTTGCTTAATAATTTAATTTGTGTAGTGCTACTAGTTATTTTTATTTTGCATATTATCAGAATAAGGAATTTATAATGAAGGTATCCTTCAGCTCAGAGGTTCTCAAATTTTTACCTCACCGAACCTTTTCCTAACCACATGCTTAGCATGGAACCTTTTCCTTATCACATGCCTAGCACGGAACCCCTCCACGAATATGTTTAAGACAGTAACGGATTAAGGGCGGCGCGATCAGTACCATCGCACTGGGCGCCAAGTAAAGGGGGCGACAAAATAGCGTAACTACTCAGAGGCGCAGACAAACCCAGTTCGATCATCTAAGCTTTCATTCTTAAAAAAAATTGAATAAATCAAATTGACGTTTTGTAACATTTTGAATGCAATATATATAATTTTGCTTACTTCCTCACGTTTTATGAAACCAATAGGAATAAATGCAGGGTAATTCCAGAATGAATACTACGTACGAATTCTTCGTATACTACAATATAACACTACAAGTAAGGAAGGAAGTATATCAAAATAGATTAATCTATTTATCTGTACACAGGACTATTCAGATTATTGAATCACGTGTATGGTTTTAATTTTTATATCAAAACAATTTAATTTTTGACTCATCAGAAAAAGTACTTGCGATTTAGCTACATGTTATTAAATTTTTATAAGAAAATTTTGTATCGCAATTTTTTGTCTTGTAATAATACTCATAATTTTTGTAATTGGATTCAGTAGAATATACCTAGCAATAAAATAAAACTGCGTCACCAAGGGAATTACTTTGAAAATATTCAATAATTAGGGGGGGCCAATTTTTTGCCTCGCAGCAAGCGCCATATTGTTTTATTCTGTTTCTGTTTAAGGAAAATTGAACGTGCAATAATTTATCACTGCTAGCACATAAAAAGAATAAACACCTTTACTACATCTTTATTATAAGAGTAAGGAATAAATAAATATATTAAAATTAGCTAAAATTTAGGTAAAGCTATAAAAGTTAGGTAATACTTATCTATTAATGCAGAGTATACTGTTTACAGTTAACTAACTCTATTTGAGGAGCTATCAAAAGCGAAAATTGCAGAGTTCACCGATTTTCTTGAAAATTTCCGCAAAATTTTACTAATTGCCTTCCAAAAGCTGGGGTGCCCTGGAGCACACTTTGGGAAAACTACTCTGCATTGCGCTACGTATTTTATAAGGTGCATCGCGTTTAGTGGCAGAATAACATATTTTTTATACATAAAATATTATAAGAAGATGCGGTAATCATTAATATATATTTTATTAAGGGCTTAATTATCGAGAAAAGTGTTTTCATGGAAATAGTCAAGCTTCAAGGGCAAATATATATATATCAAAACCCTTGGCTATCTATATACTGAGACAAAAATGAAATACGCACAAATACAAATACACGTTGGTAAACATTTTCCATATTCAGCAGCAGCTGAATCGACGCCAAATATAAGGATATATTGAACATTTTATTTCCCCTTTATCCATTTATCTATCTTCTATATAATATATATTTTTATCTACTCTGAAAGTCCGGTAGAGGAAAGTTAAATCCTTCAAGAAAGGAAGGTAAACTCATATTGAAAAGCTTCTTTTCTCACGAACTACTTCTTTTTTCTCCAAGAAAAAAGATACAAACTCTAAAAAAATGCTATACCATTTATATTTTTTTATAAAGTAGAAAAATGTGCCTGAACCCAAAAGATAAAATATGTTGCAAACACCAGAGAACTGTCCTTTACCTTAAAAAATATTTTACTAAAATTATGATACATTTTACTTGACATTTTGATACACCATAGTCTACGTGTGTCTCATTTTTTGAGGATTATTTATTTTAATACAATATTCTAATGCCATAAGTGTAGTATGTATATGTACACAAGCGGAATATTTTATCCAAAGTACATTAATGTTTATTTACACAATTTCGGAATATGGTTTATCTAACATGCAAAATTAATAAGAATTTCAATACCAATATAGATATTGAACAACAAATCACTGAAAATTCTACAAATTATAATTTTTTTTAAAAAGATTTAAACTTTTAAAATGAGACTAATCTAGTGGTTTTAAAAACATTATTACGCAGAAAAAGAAATAATATCAAAAGTGTTATATGAAATTAGTGGCCAAGTAGTTAAAAATAATGAAGGACATTTAAATATAAGATTGATCTAAGGTAAACAAGAGATGAATGAAAATTTTAAAAATATACACCTTAAGCAAAATGCTCAGGTTACTGTTGTTTACCATATACCATATGGACCATAAACTTTCATTGTACAAAATAATTAAATATTAATGAAAATATTGTTAATATAACACAATGAAAGCATTGATAACATAAATACTAATAAAATATTGGTAATATGAATATTAATAATATAAATATATAAATATTATAATTTAACCAAATAATTTATAATTTACGAAATTTTGTATCCTTTTCCTTTTAGATTTTACCCAAACAAATGACATCTATCCCAACAAAGACCCCGTTTTCTAATATCCTCCTTTAACCTATAACACACCTACTTCCTAAACTCCAACCATGAGACATAAATGAAAAGTAAAATTCAGAGTTCCTGTAAAAGTTTCGTTTCTAGAATAGGTATATATCCATAAAACAGGTGGAGTGAGAAGAGTGTTGTACCTTACATAATTCTAAAAAGTGGGGCGTATTTACTCAGTTTCCATTGCTTAATAAAAGCAATTTTATTCCAACAAGTTTGATTCTATTAAGCGGCTCAGTTATAACAGGTGAATCGAAATTTAGGCTTTTTATAAAGTAAGATATGCATTGCAAGTTGCAACTGCCATCAATAATAATTATTACTAACTAATTTGTAACTAAATATAAGAAAGCCTGTTAATAATAATTAAATATAAAGTAAAACTAATTAATAACTAAATATAAGAAAGCCTGTTAATAATAATAATTAAATATAAAAAGTAAAACTAATTAATAAATAAATATACAATAAAACTAATTAATAAATATACAATAAAACTAGTGTAAATAAATATACAATAAAACTAATTAATAAATAAATATACAATAAAACTAATTAATAAATAAATATACAATAAAACTAATTAATAAATAAATATAAAATAAAACTAATTAATAAATAAATATAAAATAAAACTAATTAACAATAGCTAATAACCTAGAAATGATCAGTGGTCATCAGCAGTGATTAAGAGTAATTTATCGATCTAGTTATTTATAATCTTATCGATAACATTATAATCGATAAGAGTAATTTATAATCTGATTACGAATACGAAAAGAAAAGGAGAACAAGGAAGTTCGGTGCCGCAAAGTGACCTTTTGCAGCCTTTAAATTATAATGATAGCAAGCATGGACACAGGGTGGGTGGTCACAGGGGTCATGACCTCCAAAATATATTTTTTTACTGTAAAATATTCCAACTTTCATGATAAATGAAGAGTGCTTTCCAAGACCGTTGCAAATTCTGTCTTTGGTCCCCAAAATGAAAATCTTTGTCCGCCCCTAAATGCGAGTCTATATAAGAAATATGTTTGCTATACATGGTTTCTGCAAAGGGCACTGCAGGAGGCCTCGATCCTATTTTTGTACATAACACCCAAATCAGTCCTCTGATAGCGGCGGAAACCTATTCAAATGCCACTTAAAGGTCAAGTAAAAAAATTTGAAGTTGAATTTTAACATATTGTCATCGCTTCCCGAGCATTAGTGCAGATGCGTTATATGCAGAATATCTTCAACTTCGTTGTCCAAGGCAGACTTGCGATTTCCTGTAGTACCTTTTGTAAAAGTCGTCGAAAACGCTTTCGTCTAATATACTGTTTGTGATTTGAAGTCCCGTCAGATATCATTTCCCGATATAGCACCTTCAAAAGTATTTAGATATTTATTGTTGTAAGATATTATTACCCTTCACAGGGATAACACAATTGCCAAATAATGGTCAACACAGAAAAGCCTCCGGGGCGAGATTTTTGTGAGTTTTTCGTGGGGGAATTTATTATACAATAATTTTTGCCACCCACGTTTTAATTACAGCTCAAACTAGAGCTTATGTAATTTTGGAGAAAAAGAGACGCTTTCCCCATCCTGGATTCGAACCAGGGTCCCTCCGTTTAGCCCGGAGTGTCTTGGACCGCTAGACGAATGAGGACAGGAAACAACGCTCTCTTTCTCCGTATGTAAAGGTGTTAAGGTATTATTACCCTCCGCAGGGATAACACAATTGCCAAATATGGTCAACACAAGAAAGCCTCCGGGGCGAGATTTTTGTGAGTTTTTTAAAAAGTTTTTTAAAGTTGAAACAAACTCACAAAATCAACGAGAGGAAACTCTGTTGACCATATTTGGCGAATTGCGTTATCCTGCAAAAGGCTTCAATATCTTACATCTTATTTATCGAAAAGAGCGTTGTTTTCTGTCGATCTATGATAAGATACTCCAGAATTCTGGAGGACAGGATAGAGAGCTCTTTTCTCCCAAAAACCATGGTTGGGCATAATATAGTATTTAGATATTCGTAATCAGCGTCATAAATACTGTTAATTCTGATAAATTTCAATCAGTTCCTTAGAAAAATTTCCCTTCAGAGTGACTATCGCTCTTTTCCTCTTACTTTTTATTATGCTAACTATCACTTTTTCATCATGAATTTTAACGCTTTTTCACCCCAATATCCAGAATCTCTGTTGTGCACCTAGGCTGTCGTTTGGATCTAAGCTTCTGATGTTTAGTCCTTGACTTTCATCATAATTTTTTCGTGAATGACAAGGCTAAAGAAAATAAATCTTTCTTTTAAAAACTTCGTTGATCCTTATCTTCTGACTCTGAAATCATGTAAAGTTTTGTTTTGATTTAGTATTATGTGGAGGATCTAATCCCTTTGTTACCTTAATGTTATTCACACACATTCTTTATTAATCTTATGCTATAATGTTTCTATTTTAAATAAGTATATTAGATACCTTTCCGACATTTCGTGTTATAACATGAATATGTGCCAGCTTTTCCGTGTACCTCAAATTTTTAATCCATCATTTAAATTTTAATGTCTTACTTCTTTTCAAATATTTAACATTTGAATTTATATTTTAAAATGAGAATTGCCATGCAAATTTATTTTTATTTGTGGGAAAAAAAAACCTTAGAAAATGACACGCTTGTTTCCATTTTATTGATAATAAGTATTTCTTTTAGGGAAATAAATAGATATTAACTAACTTAACAATATATCATTAAGCAACAAGGTTTATTATTGAATTAGTTTTAAGCTAAATGACTTCAATCTTCATGTCTGGGGCCATACGGTGGTGCAGTGTAGAAACGCATTCACCTAATGTGCTGTTAATCCGGGTTCGACTCCCAGCAGTGCAAAGAACGCTTACTCAGAGATCTCATAAAGATCGCACTGCTCACTGTAGTCCGGGGTTTGGTTCCCTAGGCCTTAAGAGGTTCGGATTCCTCGGGATTCCTCGGAAAACAGTAGGTCCCGGCGCAGCATGACCATTGTAGTCTTTGAGCCGTAAAACCACAAGCAAGCAAATTTTATGTCCGGGTTTTAAACCGGTTTATTTATTTGCATTTATTTTTGTTTCGGTTTGCGCTCCTTCATTTTCCAAGGAAACATCCATGAGTCCAAAGTGTTAAGGTTCACAGAAAAAGACACCCAAATTGTGTCTTTTAATCCAGGGGTCTTCAACCCTAAGCCCGTCACTCATAAAATACCTGGTAATTTATTTTTACACAAAAATGGCCTTTCAATGTATCTGAAGAAGATATTCCTGAGAATATGAAAATGGTACTAATTGACTTAAAGTTTGACATTTATTTCGAAGAAGAAGAAGAAAAAACGCAGTCCTATTGGGACTCTTTGAATCCTGTTCAACATGTACTGAAAAGGACATTTTCCCAACCACGGCTGCCATCTTTGAAAATTACATCATTATTCAGGAACACACTTATGTCTGCCAGAGCAATTGTTTTCAAAAATGGAAATGAGAAATTCAAGGGAGTTAGGATTAGAATAACTGGCGATTCCATTGAAAACCTTTTTACAGTTCGCACATCGAAAACTAAACCTGCCATTGGCATACTTGTTAAAATAAACAGTGCCAAAAGAAGTAGCAAAAATGTTTAATTTCATTTGGTATATTAATAAGTAAACGTACTATAAACCTCTTTTCCATGATTATTTTTTTAACAATACTTTTTATACAATATTTTTTATACAATAAAGGAACTACTTGAGTATAAGGGTAAAGGAAAGAGATAATACAGATACCGTAATATATATACTCAATCCTGATATTGTCGTACACCTTCGCAACCGTCAGTTCGCATAAAGTTGTAAGTATTAGTCCTCGGGCTAAATAAGTTCGGAGAACTCTGCTTTGGACAGTTTAATTCTAACGGTAAATCTAACCGAAATACTGACAAATTCTTGCATTTGTATGATATTATTACGCTTCTCAGTGATAACACAATACCCAAATAATGGTCAACAGACAAAGTCAGCGAGGCGAGTTTTTTAGGAGAAATCATGCAAGTATTTATTATACAATAATTTTCGACATTCACGTAATATTAGCTCAATCTAGAGTTCGTTTTTTGTTTAAAAGAAAAATGGACGCCATTCTGGATTTAATAAATACTGGATTTTATGAATCCTGAATAGTTAATTTTCAAGTTTAGATTTCAAAGAAATTCTGCGCTAGTTATCGATTTCAGATCATATTTTAACAAAAAGTGAAAATGGATTTTCTGTTACTTTATGAATAATGGCATTTCTAGTATTGAAAATGTATCCATGCTGCGGATCCATAGTGATGGGCGTTTCGTTGATAAGATTACAAGATGTCGTGTCCAGGACGCAACCAATAACCAAAAGTGTTTGGATGTCATAAATTCTTAAATGATTGCTTCTTATCGAGAAATGTCTGCAGAAACAGAATGAAGACACAAACAAGATGAAATAAACTCAGAGGCCATGGTTGTTCTTTAAAAATTGCAAAATGCATATACACTTGCATGCTCCCGGAGAATTCTGAAGACAGTCTTTCAAAATTATCTGCAAGCACAAATATGCATTCGTTTTCTGATTACAAATTCACTATATAAAAATATTCAAAAATATAAAAAAGTCGAGTATTTCTATTATTACGTGGTCAATAACGCCTATATGGAATACACTAGAAAGAATAAGCAAGCCCTAAACGTTTTTATGGTGAAACAGCCACTGCATAATGCATATTGGGCGAAATTAGTCAATATGTAGGGCACGGTTTTCTATGTTTTCACTTTTTAAATGTTCCCTTTTCCACAAAAACTCATGCGAAATGAAACGGATATATAATGCATAAGTGAAACCCGAAAAACAAAATGGAATTAAATGCATTTGTAACTTATTTATTTGAACAACTGTCACTGGGTATATTCCGGTGCACCGGAGCACGCTTAACACAAAAGATGTAAACTCCACGGTTGAGATGGAGCGATTGAATTAGCATCTTACCTAGACATACATTGAAACTAAACCTTTTGGTCACTTTCACGATATATTTTATAACGTTTTAGGAGACGTTTTATATGCGTGTCATGTATCAACCTTTTGTTAAAATCAGAGCTGGATTGTCTCATGTATAAACAAAACAAATGTTTAGGGCCCACTGCTTCGAGGGGCCCTGCGAAAAAACCAAACAAACCCGACATTGTATGGGATAAAGTACGATTTTATCTCTTTTCTAAAAAAACTGGGGTGTAAGTGCCCCCTTGCCTCCCCCAGCTTGCGCCTATGTATTGGCTAGGTTCTACAAATCCAATCGAAAAAATAATATCTTCTTTTTAATAACTTTTAGTGCATCAGCGCCTAAAGGTACCTACGCATTGGTGAATAGTTATGCAATATTGATATGCGGTATTGATATGCAGAACAGTTATGCAGTATTGATAAATAATTGAAAGGGTAGGGATCTGTTGCACATATGTAAAAGACGATGAGTACGAAACAGTTATATGCATTCAAACCAAGGTGTTTTATGGATATTAGTGAAATCTTGCTTTATCCCTTTCCTTAAGTAATTTTGCAAAATTTCACTCACTTCTATTTTGCAAGTTCTCTCATAATTTTAAGAAATGACATCTTTCCCTTGTTTAAGCAACCCAATTAAGAGAAACTGGATTTGTCGAAATGTTTCAAAGGTTGCAATACTTAATTGACAACCAGCCGTTGTCTTACATATATCCACTTCTAAGCTTTATCGTATGTACATTAATTAGTGACCCTTGTAATACAATCTTTAATTTCCAACAACTGCTATACCTACGTTAATGAAGTATTGAAGAACAAACATTGACTTCTCTCATTAAGTAAATGCAGTTCGAGTACAGATATGCACTGCTAATAACGAAATAAAAATTCCACTACATTCTAATGTCGAATGAAATATAATGTTTATAACATTACCAATGACGAATAGAATATAATAATTGTGATTTTGACCGTTTCATTCAATGATATCATTATATCATGCGACATGATCGGGTAATTCGAAAAGCACGTTGTTAATGAATTCTTGATGTTGTGAAAGTCAACATCATGCAAGTTATAGATGGGAAAGTCGAAAGCAACTCTAGTTTTAGTTTGATATTCTAGTCGCCTTTCCATTTACATAATTTTATCTTACTATTTTTCTTCGCAGCTATTTTTCTGGGTAGGTGTTCGTGCCGTTTTTTACGATTCTTATCAAGTGCTTATAATTAATAATTTTTATTGCATTAATTGCTTTTGATAGCTCTTTCACCTCTATTTCATACAATGTGGGTTTTTAAAAATGTTGAAAAAACTCAATAGGGGATTTAATGTTGTTTTGAAATACAGACTGAGCCGTTCCCCATCACAACTTTTTCTTCAGTCCTGTGAGATTTTCCGAAATCATGGAAAGGCGATGGATATTTCAAACTCGAGGCCTGAACCTTACCGCATTTTTGCTAGGAGATGGGGAAAACCCCGTTTCAGACGGGAGGGGGGGGGTAACCCGACTGCGGGAAAGCTTTAGGTAAACTCAAATTTTGGATATAAATACCGTACAATACTTTCTTGACACTGCACTGGATGAAGGGAACAGTAGTTCTCGAAACGTTGCGAATATTTTGAAGATGGTAGGTTTTACCTTCTTTACCTGTGTTTTATTTATTCCCACCAGCGTCAAAAATTTAGTACTTGTAGTAAGACCCCGTCAATGTTTGTACATTGCTGTCAAAAAATGTAAGTTTTTGTATAAATTCAATTAGTGAATGTACGGTGGCCAAGCTATGCGAACTTGTGAATATTTTTTCCTCATCTGAGGGGTTCAAATAGCGGCTTAATAGCTCGTAATATGGAAAGCATTCCTTATACAAATAATTCTTGCCCATTTATTAAACGAATGCAGTTATTTCATCTATTTGAGCTTCAAATAGATGTACTCCGAATAATTTTTGAATACAATAACTGAATAATAATGATAAGAGGAATATTATTTATAAAGATAGCGGCCTTTCGACTTCTGTCCTGCTTCAAGTTTTGAAAGTCTTGCCTTGCCTTGATAACCATGTAGAAAGGGCGCTTACGAGAGTTTCGTTTATCCCCAAATGAATGGCCAAAAATGTAGGGTAAGGTGGGAAGAAGTTGTTTGTGGAAGGAGAGGAGAATTTGTTGGTTATTGGGAAGTGTTTTGAATTTATCTAGGCAGACTACTGATGTTTAAAAAATAGCGATAGTTATATGATGGACAGACGAGGCAAGGGAAGCGGGAAAGACGGGGCAATCCAACCCACGAAAACACAAAAGAAAAGACTTTTGAAAGTCTCTGTATCTTTCTTTCCGCGAGAAAGTGTGTTACTTCATGTCCAACCACCACTTAGTGAGATTTGGCGCGAAATATTGACCAATTAGAGAGTTATGTGATTTAACCTCGCTGCGTGTTTCGAGGCTTTTTTGACCCAAAGTCCTGTTTCTCAGAATATTTCCTCAAGTATTGTAAATTGGTTCTTGTGCTTTCATGAGATTTATCATTTTATAAATCTTAATATAACATAGTTAGAATTTTAACTGGCCGTTTGCAAATATGGTCGCAAGTAAAAAAAAGTAACACATTGCAAAAATCATTCTTTAAACACTGTTATGTGCAACAAATCCAAATAGAAAGTAAGGGAAATTCTGTTAATTTGGAAATTTTCATTCATATGTATATCTCATATAATATCTCCTGTATTTCAAAATCATCGTAGTATTACTTAAATAACACATTAATTATAATGTGAATATCATTTGTTTAAGTATATTATGTATTAGTTTTATCTTTATTTATTCTAACCTTGTTACTTGTATTATGTTAAAAATATATCGGTATTAGGTATAAAAATTGCACGAGTCAAAAACCTGAAGATCTTATATGTGCGTAGCAATTGAGAGATACAGCAAGGTTAATATCTGTTTTTCTTTACGCGAGTATATGTCTTGAACTTGCTGAAGAAGGGCAACTGCTAATGATGATCGTTCAAAATAATGTATAATAGCAGACGCGGCAGGACAGTAAATATAGCACTTGTATTGGCCATTATTTTATGAATCAATATAAAATTGTCATAACAAATCATATTTCATTATAACCGGAAAGCATTTAAATCCACTAAAT
>QLNU02015359.1:4074333-4092755 GCA_006491805.2 Dysdera silvatica | reverse complement strand
GATTTATTATCCTCTTAATTCAAAGTTCCCTTTTACTTACAATTAACACTTTAGAAAAATATTAAAATGTTTCATATTTGGCAGAAATTGACTTTATAAAGTCTATATATATATATAAAATCTTCAGTAAAATAATCTCGAATGTAAACAATTCTGTTGAAACTTTTAGCAGAGCATCGAAATGCTTCCATAAAATGGGTACTTTTCATGTGTTTTATTCTGAAATACACTCATTACTACTCTTGATCACATGCTGGGGCTCATGCCCCATTTTTATAATGAGCTTGAAGCATATTAATAAAATATAGACTCCGTGGAAAAAAGGAAGAATAAGCTATTTTATATAGTACAAAAAGTTTCAATGTAACGGCACAAATGAACTATATACAAAAAATATCGAAAAAATTATTGGAATAGCCACTTTTCCATTATTTTGCGAAAACCCAGTAATTTACGAATCGATATTCCTGCTCTTCATAAAAATTTTGCAATGAGAACGAATGCCTCTTCTTCGAATAAATGTATCCTTTTCTTTTCCAGTACCACCAAACAAACCTAAAATTAGAGATAGCTCTGGGAAAATTTTTGAAGATATCATCGGACCGTATAATGAAGGAGATAGCTTGTATCTTATCTGCGATAGCAAAGGAGGTGAGTTGTTCTGTTTCTTCTGATCAATGACTCACTTGTATGTAAAAAAAGAAATCACCTTCAGCCGTATATATTTTCAATTTCATGCAATCAATATTTATGGTGTCATATGTAATAAATTATAGAAGTTACGATAAATACTTGTAATGTCATATGATAATAATTTATATCATATGTAATAAACAAGTTTATTGTCACATAATAAACACATTCGATTTCATATGATACGTATTTTGGATTTCCCATAACAAATATTTTCGATGTTATTGTAAATACGTTCAATGTTATTGTAAATACGACAATGTAATATGATAAATACGTATTTTTAATTTCAAAATAAGATTATTTAAATATATGAAGTACCATGAAATAGATAGTTCTCAAACAACATTTGTTATATTGAAATTAAATACAATTTCTACGGTTACATAAAATCTATTTGTTTTTCACTTACATGAAAAATATCCCAAGCAAAATTCTTCCGATTTTAATGAAGTTTAGTGTATTTATAGAGGAGGCCAAATTATTGAATACGTATTTTTTTATCTGCTAAAAAGTATTTTTAGGGGCTCCGATTTTAATTAAATTTTGTGTATTCGTAGAGGAAGCCAAATTATTGAATGCGATTTTTTTTTTTTTACGGCTAAAAAATATTTTTAGGGGGTGAACCCGCCCTTCGAATATCGGCCATATTTTAGTTTTTCGGCTGTAACTTCTGAACAAATCATGATAGCGTAATTTCGTAAATGTACAAAATTTCGCAGCCTATCCACCTGTGTAAAACAATTGTATAAAAAATATAATGAGTTATAAAATAAAATTTTCGTTTTTTGCTTTTTTTTCCGCACGGGAAGTAGCGCTTACAAGAAAAGCAATCCATGTGTTCCCCTCCGATTTTAATGAGATTTGGTGGATTTGTATAAAGGGGCGAAACATTAGATACGTATTTTTTTTTTCAACTAAAAAATAGTTTTGAACCCGCCCCTCGAAAATAGACCATATTTTTAATTTTCGGCTATAACTTCTGAACAAATCACGATAGCGTAATTTCGTAAATGTACAAAATTTCACAGCCTATCAACGGGTACATAACAGTTGTTAAAAAATAAGATGAATTTTCAAATTCAATTTTCGTATTTTTTCGCAGGGTAAGTAGTGCGTAGGGGCTATGTTTTTTTGTATGCACAGGTGCTAGGCAGAGGAAGTAACACGTAATGGGCGACACTTCTCTTGCATGCATGGCTGTACGCAGGGGAAGAAGCGTTTAGGGGCGATTTCAGGTGTATTTTCAGAAGAAAATGGGGAGATCCATTTCACAGACGAAAAACAAATGATATGATTATATATACAAAAATATTCCATCAGTGAATCTAGTTATCCCCTAAATATGAGCTTATTAAGTCAACTGCTTCTGGAGATATAAATATTTACTTTCAGGGAGATTTTCGTGGGTCACCCTATATCATGCACTATAATTCGCCGTGTATGTGTAATATGTATGTATAATATATATTTCTAATTACGAAACTGTAAAATACTCCAAAATAGGAAGACAAAGGAAATTGAAACAGATGCAGGGTAATTAAAAGTTAATACGCAATAACCTATTAGAGAAACACATATACCAGATCTACAGGTTTTTAAGTTTTACGGATCAAAGGACAGACGTATAATATATGCCATAAATTTCATAATTAGAGACAACACAGCTCATATACACGGCGAATTATAGTACATGATATAGGGTGATCTACGAAAACCTCTCTGAAAATAAATATTTGTATCTCCAGAAGAATTTGGCTTAATAATCTCATATTTAGTTAAATACATTGACATGATTTTTTTGTATATATAATCATATTATTTGTTTTTTGTCTGTGAAATGGGTTTCCCTCACTTTCTCCTGAAATATACCTGAAGTCGCCTCTTACGTTCTACTTATCCTGCATAGCACCTGTGCATACAAGAAAAGCGTCGCCCCTACGCGCTACTTCCCCTGCGGAAAAATACGAAAAGTGAATTTTATAATTCATATTATTTTTTAAACAAGTTTTTTTATACCAGCGGATAGGCTGTAAAATTTTGTGCATTTCGAAAGTTACGCTATCATAATTTTTTCAGAAGTTATAGCTGAAAAACAAAAATATGGCCGATTTTCGATTGGAGGGTTCACCCCCTAAAAATATCTTTTTGCCGATAAAAAAAGACGTATTCAATAATTTGGCCTCTTCTACAAATACACTAAATTTCATTAAAATCGGAGGGATATATTTGGGATATTTTCCTTGTTAGTAAATTCACCTGCATTAATCTTGTGTTTTTAAAACTTGTATTTTGGTCGGTAAATGGTAAACCACAATTTTTTGGATAATTAATTACCAAGATATTTCTGGAATAAATATTCATATAAAATTTGATTTACTTACACAAAAATACAGATTTCACATTTTATTAGATGCTTAAAAGAATTCTCACCAAAGTTTTGTTTTCTTTCGCATTAAAATAACGAACCAACAACAACGACTTTTAATACTTACAAAAGTTATCCAAGATATTTATCGTAAAAAAATGGTTTATTAATTTTAATAAATGATTATTGTTTTATTATTATTATTGGTTTGTTATTAATTTTAATGATTTTTAGTGACAGAAATGTATCAGTCATGGTAATATTCATATCAGATTTCTCACAAGAAGTTGGAATTTATACATAAGTTCATTTTTAAGCATTTGAAATATTTGATTTTCAGCTGCCAGATCGTGCTAGTATGTGCAGAAAATTTATAAGGAGGTTACAACAAGGCCAAGACTCTCTCTCTCTCTCTCTGTATATATATATATATATATATATAGAGAGAGAGAGAGAGAGAGAGAAAGAAAGTCGTGATCTTGTTGTAGCATTCTTATAAATTTTCTTCACACACTAGTACAATCTGGCGGCTGATAATCAAATATTTTAAACGTTTAAAATGAACATATGTATAAATTCCATCTCTCTGTGAAAGAACTGATATAAATATTACCATAACTGATACATTTTCTGGCATTATAAACCATTAAAATAAATAACGAACTAAGAATAATAAAACAGTAATTAACTATTAAAAGTAATATTAATATTATACATATAATTGTCGCATATATCAAATACCGAGTGACCATAAAAGAAAAAGGAGTCTATTACAGGCCGTCTAGTGGGTAATGTAGTAGACGAAATGTAACAGAATCTGGTAGCCGTATATCGTAAAATATGCGGTTTCAATTTCTGATGAAAAAAATTAGAACCAAACGGCCCCTTTCGGAAAATTTTTACGCTCCTTATCCAGCAAAATGGACTAATTTGCATAATCGCGTTCCGTGTTGAGATCACGTGGATGAAGGGAAAGACTGAGAGAATTCTCCTCACTTGTGGAAGCAAACTGCTTTCGATGGCTCTCACGTGACATGACCATGCCTTGTTAGTGAAGCTGTTTTATCACCGCAATGAGTATTTGAGTACTGCCTTTCATGAATTTCAGCTGTTGAAGAAGTTACGAAGAAGACCGGTGAGCGTAACAAACTTACAAAACATGATTCAACGATTTGAAGCTACCCGAACTTTAACAGGGCAACTAAGCCGTAGACATAAAGCAGTCAGGTCAATCAGCAACAAGTTGAGGAAGCCGTAACTGTTGTTGTGGAACAGAAGATGACGAATTTTCAATGTACCAGCAGTGCATGGCCATGTTCCGGCAAAAAAAAAGTATCTCAAACCCAGTGGTATGGAAAATGGTGCATCAGATATTGAAGTTTTACTGGTATAAAATCTGTCCTGTTCAAGAATTGCACCCTGGCAATGCGGCCACCTGAATTGAGTTTTCTTTAGACGCTTTGTAAGCATCGAAGTGGATGGCACTTCATCGTGGTGGATTTCATGGGTTTATGGGGTGATATTAACACATACGACTACCGCATTTGAGCTACCATTCGTAACTTAGAAGTTGTAGCCACACACTTGTCTGCAGGAGCTTCTGTACTCGCCAAAAATCTCAGTATAGTGCTGCTTGACGGTATCTTTATCTCTGAGTCCTTAATTTTACGAGAAAATCCCAGGAATTTGGAGGCGGAATTTGGAGATCATCGGATTATCTTTTATGGGATTTTCGTTCGTGTTTTTTTTCTGCAAAAGAGTACACTACAGAACTTTCTCATTTTGCAATTACAGCAACAAAGATATCTCGATTCGACCATATTCATGCGCGATGGTGTAACACGTTACATTGGACTTGAGTGCAGCAGGCGTTTCAGTAACATTTCTCTGACAGCAGAATCATTAGTTTAATTGTGTATTTCTCATGACATGGCACCAAGGTCGCTCGATCCCAATCCTGGTGCGTTTTGGTTGTGCAATTTCTTAAAGCTTGGTGTATTATGGATATGTCCTCCATATTCCAACTTGAAAGATCCAATAATATTACGGGTGCAACAAATGAATTCCGATATCTTGCGAGCCGTCGTGGAAAATGTCGCGCAACGTATGCAATTCTGGGAACATCATAATAGAGGTTATATTGAACTTCAGTTGTAATAAACAATAAATATTGCCATGTATTATTAACATACTTGATGTTTGTTATCTCTTTTGGCGTTTGCACATTTAGTATTCACATCATTACACTTTTGCAGTCCCCAAATCCCCTCTAAATTCAACTTTTGCTACTTTTTTTTAGAAATCAGAATCACATTTTCCACTATGTACATCCATGTGATTCCGCAGTGTAAACACTGTATGTTCCCTATGTAGTCTTCCTTAGTTGTTGCCACTAAGGGTTCCAAGAAATGCAAACTTAATAAGTTTAATTTCTAAAATTTTAAACATGCCAAATTGTTTTCTTTTATTTCATGTAATTCATACGTTATATAATCATAATTTCACTTTTTATATTTGGCAACAGTACGTGTATTGTTTTCCGAATTCTAAAATCAAATCAGTCTTCAATTTACCATTGAAGTGTGCACAAGCACCAGGAAAAATAGCTCCTCAAAAAAAAAGGCTTGTTAAATTCTTTTAACGTTATATTTACTTATATATCTTTCTAACACCTTAATTAACTATTTTGTACATTTAAAATATTAAAGAGTTTTTAATTGGCTTTTAACTGAATAAGACATAGAATTTTACTACGTTTCGTCCAATACACTACTCTCTAGAGGGATATGACCACCACACGTTATTTTATGACCATCCGGTTTATTTATACTTTATAGCGGCTATGACTCACATCCCACGTAAAACCCTTGCCTACACCAACACTACGTTCCAAACTCCTGCGGAGTTTTAAAATATGGAAGCATTTTGGAAAATATTAACTTCCAAAAGGTTTAGAAGTATTAGGATTTTGACTAAACTTTAGAAGTATTAGCTGTAAGGGCAAGAATAAACAATTTCATTTATTTTAATAGAAAAATCAACAAATATTATTTACTAATTTACAGTCACTTATATTATGAAAATAGTGTATGGAGCTCTATTAATAAAGCACAAGAACGTAAGTTGAAATCAATTATAATCAGAGTTTTAAAGACAATAGGTAAATTTATATATAAATCATTACATGAAATAAAATGTGAAAATAATATATTGAATATAAAGGAAATAAATGCATTTAAAATATTGAACATGATCTATGAAAGAATAAAATTAAATAAATGTCAAGAGAGAGAGAGAGATTATACAAATAGAGAGAAGAAATTAAATGTCAAAAGTACAAGAAAAGGAGGAGGAGGAATAAAACGAAAAACGTGAGAAGTAAAATGGGATCACGCAACATAAATTACTATGGGTTTAATTTATGGAATGCATTATCGAAGATAATAAAATGAAGTAAAACAAAAAGGAAATTCGGGAAAAGTTTAAAAATGTAATTGTTAAACAGTCAGGATAGAAAGTTTGACCAATTCTTTCATGTACAAACGACTTAACTTTTAGTTTTACATCTGTCCCTTTCATGTCACATGGTAAAAGATAAATATTCTATATAAAAGTGTATATGTATATCTGTATAATATATGAACATGGAAAATAAAAGTATTTATATTTTTATTATATTCACTGTCCTGACTTGATCAATATAACATAAAATTTAGCTCAAACCTGTCCTTTTTTTTTCATAACTAAATGCAGCGAATGTTCACTAAATTCAACATATGGAAAATTACAATTATTTTTAGGGAGATAGGGCAATACGCTTTAATAATTATGTTATCTATATTTTTTATGTACCTATTTACCAAATAATATATTCATTTGCACTTTTAAAAATGTTTTCTTTTTTTTTCAAACTAGGAAAGCCACCACCCTCAGTCACCTGGTGGAGAGGTGAAAAGATTATTGACGATACGTATGATATCATACCGTCCTCCGTTTTGGTTCAAAACGAATTATTAATCGAACGCTTAAATAGGAAAGATTTGATGGTGAAATTGACTTGTCAATCTACAAATAATAACATCTCGGAACCTGTAAGGACATCTGTAACCTTGGACCTTAATTGTGAGTAAAATTTTATGGCTTATCTGTCATTTAAACACGTGAAAACATGAGTACGAAATCATACTACTATTCTGAACTTACAAGTTTTTACGCTATTTATATAGCTTAATATATATGTTGCTAAAACTTTAGTTAAAGGAATTAGATTAGGTTAATTTTAATTGGAATTGTATGAGAGATTATTTTAAATAAAACTTATTTGAGCTCCATCTCAAACATTGATATACAATTTAACTAACTGTACATCAAACTCAGTCAAGGAAGCTTATGGTTTAAGGATTTGAAAGATTTCAGACGGTTAATGCACCAATATTATTCACTATGGTGAAGTGTTCTTCTTCGTTCTGACCATTCGAATATCTTCCTTCATGTACTGTGAGCAATATTACTGGTCAAGCTTATTGCTAGTGGCTTTTGGGATCACTTGAGTTTTCAATATTTTGTTTTTTGTTTGAAATACTGAGCCATGAGACCTAGATGGCCTCGATGTTTGATTTTAACTTTGAATGTTAACTTTGTTTTTCACAATAATTTTAAATTTCTGTGTTTTGTATTTTATCTGCCAGTCATTGTGTATATATATATGTGTGTGTTGTTATTTTAATAGTTTTGCATTTTTCAATTCAATTCAAATTTATTTTCGAGCAGATAGAAGTACAGATCACAGTATCAAAACGCATATAAATAATCAATCCGCCAGGGAAGCTATGGGTAGAGATTATAAGGTCTGACAGAGTCCCAGCTGCCCGAGGCAAAATAACTATATAAATTAAAATATAAAAACAGGAAGAAATCAATGAAATTATACAAAAAATTTGTTTTCCAAAAGATATTTATGTAGGTACTTTTTAAAAAGTGGAAGTAAGCTCAAAATTTTAATTCTGTCAGGAAGAGGGTTCCACACCCTAGGGCCCATACAACCCGTGCATACCAATCCAAGATTTGTTTTGGAGAATTCTGGTATTAGATTATTTAGATTTCTTGTGAAGTGATTATGTCCAGGTGGGATTAAGGACATAAGATTAAGATATAAAACGATTCATATGGCATTAAACATAAAAATATAGATCTTGTAAATTAGTAATTTTTCAATTAGTAATATTTGAGTATTATTGGAAGATGAATAAAAGGAGTGAGACACATGACTATTGTAAGACAAAAGTGAAATAAAATGCTTCTGAAGAGCAGTAATCCGTGAGAGATTGTATTTTGTGGTACAGCCCCAAATCAGTGAGCAATAATATATATTAGAGAAAATCAAAGAAAAGTACGGATTTATAAGAATTGGAGTGGGTAAATAATATGCAATATTTCTTATTATTCCCAAATTTCTACTAATTTTCGTACATATGGTGTGAATATGGGTGTCCCGTTTTAAATTAGATTAAAATGTTATAACAAGAAAATTAATTTCTTTTGAGAATGAAATTGATTCATTATTAATATTAAGATGAAAATTATTTAGATTAATATTTCTTTTATTTGTGAATAAAAAGCTCTTAGTCTTTGTTCTGTTAAGGGTTAAGTAGTTAATGTTAAAGAAGTTAATAATGTGTTTAATATCTTCATTAACTATTGTGATTAGGTTGTTAATATCAGTATGTTTAGAGAAGATACTTGTGTCATCAGCGAAGCAAATTGGTTCGAAGGATGTTGGTAGATGAAAAATATCATTGACATAAAAGTTAAATAATAATGGTCCAAGAATAGATCCTTGGGGCACACCACATAATGAATCGCGGAATGGAGAGTGGAAGCCATTCATGTGAACATATTGTTGTCCGTTAGTTAAGTAGGTATTGAAAAGGGATACCAAAGTCCAGGGATACCAGCTAGACTAAGCTTATATAGTAAACGTTCATGGTTAATTGTATCAAAGGCCTTCGACAGATCAAAAAACACACCAACTGCTGCTTGTTTAGAATCCAGAGAAGAGTAAATAAAATCTGTAACTGCAATTAAAGCCTGTTTCACTGATATACCCTCCATAAATCCAAATTGATTTAGATGAACGATTTTGTTTAATGAGAAAAAGCTACATAATCTTTTATAGAGTACCTTTTCAAAAATCTTGGCAAAAACTGTCAATATTGATATTGGTCTGTAATTGGCAATCTCATATCTATTTTCTTTTTTAAATACAGGTGTAACTGCTGAAATTTTAAGATCTTGTAGAATAACACGTGAAAATAATTAGATTATAAATGTGGGTAAGAGGCTCAAGTATAATATCTGAAACATATTTAATAGCAGCCGGGTGAATCTGATCATGTCCAAGGTCCTTATTACGGTTGATTTCCTTTATTAGTTTAGCAATTTCAGCGGGTGTAACTGATGAAAGAAATAGTGAATCTCTAATGTCATATTTGTAGTATCTACTATTCAAATGGGACATTGTATTATGGGCCTGTGCCAATCCAAACGGAAAATCGACGAAGTAGTTTTTGAAGGCTGTAAGTATTTGATTTTGGTTGGTAATGGTTTGATGGGTTTGATTCCCAATAACAAGGCTACTAATTGGATTTTTAGGTGCTTTAGTTCCATCAAGGAGTTCATTTAATCCTAACCAATTTTTTTTTTTGATCGAAGCCTTTAAAGAATTTTTCGAGGTAGTTTCGTTTCCCCAGTTTTAGTTTTTTGTTTAAGTTATTTCGAAATTTACGAAATGCAGGTAGGTGATCAAATGATTTATGTTGAATGAAGCTTGAGAACGTTAATGTTACTGTGCTTTTTTTGTTCACCATAATTTTAAATTTCCGTGTTTTGTATTTTTAATCTGTCAGTCGTCGCATTTATATTTTGTTATTTCGATGTTTTTGAGTTTTAGCTTTGTTATGATTTTACAATTTTCTTAAATTTTTTCCGATTGTGATCAAGTCCTGGTTTGTCAACCACCTTTGGGGAGTTGGGGGGTCTGTCAAGCTGGCAATGGCCTTCTTTTTCCCCTTGATTCACCTCAGGGTATAGACTGTTCTATAAACAAACTGATAAATAAATAAATATACATACAAAAAGATAAACACCGGTAAAATAGCAATGAAAACGATCACACAAGCTTTCGGACGCGCAGTCCTTCATCAGGAGTAATGTGTGACGGTGTTATGTTTCTGTCTCTTTTTATACTTGAAATTTCTGGAAAAACCCTTCATCAGAGTAGCCTGCAGAATGGAAAAATCTAGTGGGAACCAATGCGTGGCTTCCAATAGCAATCAGGGAAAAATCCAATGTGAACCAATGAGAAACCTGTGCTGCGGAGCACCTAATGTTTAGGAAGTCCCATACATTTCAGAGCAAGAATTGTTTGTAAGTTTCTGGAAGTGGTTGTGATGTATTAATGGCTTTGCCATGTAATTTGTAAGTTTCCCAAGTTAGGTTCTTCTTAGAAGGTTTGGAACTTACAAACTACATGGGAAAGCCATTAATACATCACAACCACTTCCAGAAACTTACAAACAACTCTTATTCTGAAATGTATGGGACTTCCCCAACATTAGGTGCCCCGCAGCACAGGTTTCTCATTGGTTCCCATTAAAGCTTTTCCATGATTTTTATTAGAGGCCTCCCATTGGTTCCCACTAGGTTTTTCCATTCTGCGGAACTACTCTGATGAAGGGTTTTTCCAGAAATTTCAAGTATAAAAAGAGACAGAAACGTAACATCGTCATTACTCCTGATGAAGAACTGCTGCTGACGCGTCCGATAGCTTGAGAGATCTCTTTCTTTGCTATTTTACCAGTGTTTAACCTTTTGTATGTAAATTTCCTCCATAGGACCCCGTATTTTATTTCTATAATAAAATCGATGGATAATTCCAGGCATTGACAACATTAGAATATAATATATTCATATATCACGTCAGAATATCATTGTGAGAGAGAAGATGGGAATGAATATGAATATTAAACCTCTCTTTTGTGGCGTGATGTCTGATCTCTTGAGTAATCTATTAACAATATTACTCCAGCGATTTACTAAAGATCTTAAGAGATTTCTGTTAATGGAGCAAGAATACCTTAATATGGACCTAGTTATGGACGAAAAGTGCAAATATGTTTATGAATGATAAAATACATTAACATAATAAGTAGAGTTTTAATAAATTAATTTTATTTATAAAGCTGAACAGCTTTATAACTTTTCTCGTTGGTTTTAAGCCATCTTCGAATAGGACCGGATTTAAAGTACGAAGTGCCCTAGACACAACGATTTTTCGCGCCCCCATCGACTGGCGTATGGGAATTAACCCATGTAGAAAATTTCTTCTAAGCAGTGAGGTATACGGTTTATCCCCTCTAGAAAATGGGTCCGCCCCTAGACTTCGAAGCTAGTTACGCCCATGAATCCCCGCTGTACTAGCAGAAACCAATAAAATTCTGTCGTTCCGCCCCAATGGGACGAAAATCTCAGAGTATAGGAAAGAGGCCATATTTATGATTAGCCTACATTATGTGCATTATTATAAGATATAATAATGATATTTTTATATACATAGTTTATTTGATAGCGATTTTCTGAATATTGGGGAAGGGTCAAGGACGGAGTTAGAACAAAATTTCAGGGAGGCGCAAAGCTCGAAAATTTCACTTGAAATTTGCAAGTTCAGTTGTAAATATTTTTTATTTGAAAATAATTATTTTTACCGTAAAGTTATCATTCTCAAGGGGGCGATGCCCCCAGCCTGGATCCGGTTTTAGGAGGGCAGGGGTTGTTTCACGTAATTTTTCAGAATTTCAGATTTAGAAAATAATGGTGGAGGGCGCCTTCTCGGGGAGAGCTGATCGACAGAATTCTACGGTAAATAAATTGCAATTGAAAAAAAAAAAAAATCCGCTGCCTCGTACACCTCTTAAAAAGTTTTTGTCCTGAGCAAGTGCTCAACGTGTCCATTTACAAATGCATCACTATCTTCTTGGAAGATTTCATAACAATGAGCTCGTAACAGCAAGTTAATCCAATTCCATGTATACAAATATCCACAACTACTTTGCTTCATATAATAGCAAATATAATGATCAACATATACTTAAATTAATAAAGTATAGTTACATAATCTTGTGTACTTTATATGAAATATAAATATCATTTCACATTTTGTTGCATAAATGTCTTTTTTTATATTTATAATGAAGTTTGTACTACTTTGATGAAATAAAACTACATTTCAACTACAAAACTATTTCTCGTTATATAATTCAGGTACGCCGTTAATACCAATTAAGGGAAACTTCGTATAATTGCCTGAAAAAAGCAGAACGAATTCCCCCATTAAATATAAAATCTTTTCCTGGACACCTATCTCGGAGTCTAAATCCTCAGTCATTTTGGCGGTTAGCCAAGTCGACAGTCACCTTTCCGGAGTCCATCGACGTCAAAAGCTCTTGACAAATAAGGATACATTCGTGAATATACCACAGAAATATTCATTTTGCTACTATTTTTCCCAAAATTAAAATTAGAGTGCTCTCAGGATAAAAAGCAAAATTCTTGAATAAATGTATTAATTAAAGGGCAAATACTTTGCTGAATATCAGGCAATTGCAAACCCGTTAGAAATTCGCTTCAAATTTAACCGGTAACGTAAGGTGCAGCATAAAGGACCTTAATTTTGTAGTTAAAAGCGGAAAAAAATGAAATTTTTTATGCCAAAACAGGAAGTAATTTGGATCGATTACTCTTCACTAGTCATATTCGAATTCCAGAGACACCAGTTTTGTCTGTTTTTTCTTCAAAATAGTTCTTAAATGCAAGTAGAATTTTAAGTTTAGTGGTTAGATGCTTGCAACACAGTGTTCAGTTTATTTGATAAGGTGTTGATAGTTTCAAATAATAGCCATGAGGATGATTGTTGAAAGGATTGAAATGTTCATGAGAAGACATAAAACCCATAAATAATCAATAAGAATAATCACGTATCAATGATAATAATCGCATATCAATAATAATAATCACGTATCAATATTATAATCACATACCAATAATAATAATCACGTATCAATAATAATAATCACATATCAATAATAATAATCACGTATCAATAATAATAATAATCACATATCAATAATAATAATCACGTATCAATAATAATAATCACATATCAATGATAATAATCACGTATCAATAATAATCACATATCAATAAAAATAATCACGTATCAATAATAATAATAATCACATATCAAGAATAGCAATCACGTATGAATAATAATAATCACGCACCAATGATAATAATCACGTATCAATAATAATAATAATCACATATCAATAATAATAATAATCACATATCAATAATAATAACCAATAGTATTAATAAATACTCAATAATCACGCCTACAGGATTGTGTAATTGTGTTACAGAATAGAAATAGAATCATGATCCAAACAAATATATACCTGAGAAAGTATATAGATGTTACAACGGTATATTCCGGCTTTCTGAGGTTAAAACTAGAGCTTTCTCTGTGTATTGATCCATAACTTTGGATTAGTAATCCATGATTTCTGATCATTAATGCATAATTTCTCTAGGTTATCGGTCATTTTTATTAGCAATTAACCATATCGAATTAACGATTACAAGATTTAATTTGTAATTTTGTACTTTGACTGCAATTCCGGCTATTTTGATCTTGCAACCATCATCTTTAATGTAGAGATCGGAAATATGGTTTAGTAATTGAAATTTTCCTTCATTAATCAAAAGGTTAATTTTAAAGAAAAAGATTACTTCGATTTTCTTATCCAAATTTGTAATTCGATAAAGGTTATTCTATTTTGTAATCTACTGCTATAATTATTACAAATAAATTTGACACCTACGTATTAATAGCTCAAACTACAGCTAGTTTTGCTAAGTTACAGCATTTTGTTTAGGAGAAAAAGAGACACCGTCCTCATCCTGGACTCGAACCAGGGTCCCTGCGTTGAGCCCGCGGTGTCTTGACCTACTAGACGAATGAGAACAAGAACAAACGCATTTTTCTCCATATATAAGATATTATTACCCTTCACAGGGATAACACAATTGCCAAATATTGGTCAACACACAAAGCCACCGGGGCGAGATTTTTGTGAGTTTTTCGTGGGGGATTTTTTATTACAAATAAATTTGACACCCACGTATTAGTAGCTCAAACTAGAGCTATTTTTGTTTATGAGAAAAAGAGACGTTGTCCTCATCCCGGATTCGAACCAGGGTATCCAGGGTCGAAAAATCCCCTCACGAAAAACTCACAAAAATCTCACCCCGGTGGCTTTGTGCGTTTACCAATATTTGTGCAATTGTGTTATCCCTGTGAAGGGTAATAATATCTTACAACTTAATATATGGAGAAAAGAGCGTCTGTTCTTGTTCTCATTTGTCTAGAAGGTTAAGACACCGCGGGCTAATTGCGGGGATATTGGTTCGAATCCGGGATGAGGACGGCGTCTCTTTTTCTCCTCCTAAAACAAAAATAGCTCTAGTGTGAGTTACAAATACATGGGTGTCAAATTTATTCGTAATAAAAAATCATCCGCGAAAAAAAACTCACAAAAATCTCGCCCCGGTGGCTTTGTGTGTTGACCATTATTTGGCAATTGTGTTATCCCTGAGAAGGGTAATAATATCTTACAACTACTGCTATAACTCCAGATTTCAGAAGATCTGTTTTTATTCTATAACGCCTAAACTGCTTCTGATTTAATTAGCGAATCTGGATGTAAGAAAATATATCTTTAACTTCAATTTTTTCATAACATTATATATACCTCATAAAAATAAAAGATTTTATGAAAATCTGCACGGTAAGTGTTGAAATCCTGTCACGGATCCAGTGTAAAATAAGACATAAATTTAAATTAAATTTAAGAGGAAATAAATCTACTTTTAATATATATTAAAATATAATATCTCAATAATTAATTCACTGAACTTACGGGTCTTAAAGAGTGGATTCAAGTTTGGATGCTTATGCCAGCTTATTCATTTTAAAGGCATTTGATCGATCACTTTCTCATTCTATGCGAAATTAAAAACAGACTCAAAATTTTTACTTAAAACTATTCCATGAGTTAACTAAAGCATATTTTAAATTTCTTCTAAAGTACAATTTGGTTTACAAACATTTTTCTAAATTACGTTATTCCAGCATTATCTAAAAAAATGTTTTCTTAATCATCAGCCGTTTTCCGAAGAAAGTACTGCATTAGTATAACGTTTAATGGTGCCGAATCAAAACACTACTTTTATCGTTAATAAGAAGCCATACCGATATCTTAAATCCTTCCAGAGTTTTGGTTAAGGAATACTAAATTTTAGAACAATTGATAATGTGTTAAGAGAGAGAGAGAGAGAGAGAGAGAGAGATAAAAAGTGAATCTCAAATGCTTGAAATTTCTAGAGAATCCTACTTAAAAATATAAATTCACGTTAAACACAATTACAGTTAAACTGCATATATGAACTCAGATTTAACTATATATATATGCATGCTAGTAGGCACCCTTCTTCTCCAACTATGGTCCTAGATTTTCTTACTTATTCAGGCGGGCATGGTTTTTGTCTGAGTATGGATGTGATGTCGTTTTTTGTTTGTTTGTTTCAGAATGGGAAAGTATTAATTCGACATGCACCAATAAATATTATATGTTTCGATGTTCTCTTTTTATAGCTTGCATGACAAGTGTGTGTGTGTGTTTGTACAGTGCTCGACATGGAAATTACTCTAACAAGAATAAAGCGTGCTACAAACATGCAAATCGCAGAGTAAGTGTACACACTAGAGGTATGCCATTGACAGGAAGACATTGCATGGCTTGTCAGTCTTTGAGCTCAAATCACGCAAACTGGTCTCCCGAAGGGAATACTTTTTTCTTCAGTGATGAATCCTGTTTCTGTATGGATGCTGGCGATCGACAGGTCCGTGTCTGGGAGACGCCCTAGTGAGGAAAAAGATTCAACTTTTGTATACGAACACCGTACATCCCGTTAAGCAAACATCATGACACTATTGACACTATTGTGCATGACAACAGATCAGCTCTTATCGGCATAACTGGTTCTCTGACAGTTGCAAGATATGTTGAAGAGATATTTCTGCCCATTTTCCACACCATACTTGAATGGCCAATAACACGAAATGTTCTAGCAAGATAAGGCCCGTATAAATCCCTCTGCCCCGCTAGACACTCCAGAAAACGTTTTCAATATAGTTCAGCAATGCCATGACCAGTATGATCGCGATATCCCAAATAGCACAAAAACGTCCTGAGAACGTCCCCAACGTCCACAGGAGATTCAAAATACACTGTCGAATGTCCGTGAGATGTTCTGTATGCACCCGTGAAGTACGTCCTTTGAGGGTCCTGAGGATGTCCGCGGAGAACATATTTCGGAGGATTTTAGGACAAAAACTGGAATTCCTTTTAGCATGTTTTAAGGACTTGTTGCGGTGGATTTCAGGACAAAATTTGGATTATTTAGGGATATTATTTTGATACTTATAGGATGTGTTACGGCAGTTTTTAGGATGAAATTTTGGTTTACTATTAGGACTGTTTAAAGACATGTTTTGGATATTTATAGGACAATAGTTCAATTTCCTTTTAGGACGTTTAAAGGACATTATCTTGCTATTTTCAGGACTTGTTATGGCGGTATTTATGACAAAAGTTGGATTTATTTTTATGATGGTTTAGGGTCATTCTTTGGATCTTTTCAGGACGGGTGTCGGTAGTTTTTAGGACGGAAGTTGGATTTCCTTCTGGGACGTTTTAAGGACATTATTTTGATATTTTCAGGAAGTGTTACGGCTGTTCTTAGGACAAAAGTTGGATTTCCTTCTAGAATGTTTTCAGGGCGTGTTACGGTAGTTATTGGGACAAAATTGGATTATTTAGGATGTTTTAGGGATATTATTTGAATCTTTCACGGCTGGTCATGGGACGAAAGTAGCACATTAACCCTAATTATTATCGTAGACATATAGGTTTCTTCAGATCATATTTCGCCTGAATATGTGTAAAACTATATTTCCATACATACATATATATGGTTAGAGTAATTAGTAAGTGAAAGTTCTTTTCGCTGTGTTTCACCACTTAATTTCATTGATAATATTTATAACATTGTAATTTTAAATGATTTATAGAAATAAAATACAGGGTACCAGGGAGGAAATTACATAAAAAGGTTAAACACTGGTAAAATAGCAATGAAAAAGATCACTCAAGCTTTCGGACGCATCAGCAGCAGTCCTTCATCAGGAGTAATGACGATGTTATGTTTCTGTCTCTTTTTTATACTTGAAATTTCTGGAAAACCCTTCATCAGAGTAGTCCCGCAGAATGGGAAAACCCAATGAGAACCAATGGGAGGCCTCCAATAGAATCATGGAAGAACCCCAATAGGGACCAATGAGAAACCCACACTGCGGGTTACCTAATTTGGGGATGTCTCATACATTTCAGAGTAAGAGTTGTTTATAAGTTTCTGGAAGTGGTTGTGATGTATTAATGGCTTTCCCGTGTAGTTTGTAAGTTTCCCATATATAATAAATATATAATATCATATTTACTATAAATTACTTGCATATAATCTCCAAAGAATGATATTCGTCATCAGAATCCACTCTTCAGGGGTTGTAACATGTTAACTTAAAATATGATACGTTAAATTTCACTTTTATTTCTCTTCCTATAATTTTAATATATATAAGCAACAAAGAAGTTATTTTGAAATTTCTTTTAACTACGAACTATTTCCCTGATTACAAAAATATCGGGGGGCATAAAAACACAGCTAAATAAATAGTTTCATGTACTAACAATACGTACTCACAAACATTCAAAATTTCATGTACTCACAAACTAGCAAATTTTTCTGATAAAAAAGTTTTTGTAAATTAAATTTATATTTAAATTCCCTGATTAATTTCAACTCTTTGACAAATACCCTAATAATTCCGGGAATACCAAATTCCCTGATTTTTCCAATCTGTGGGCAACCTGATGTAACCATTACTCGTTTATAGAAAATTTCGCATCAACAAATCGTAATATTGAATCAATATATTTCGCATAAACTATTGTCATCCCAAGTCATCAATAAACCTTTGAATTCAAGTTAATTCGTAAAAAGAAAATTCAAAAATCGACAAAATAATCACAAATTGTAACTAAAATTCCCACAAACAAATCTTTTCTATTTTCAGGAAAGTCGTCCAAACTTCAACAAGAAACCAGGCAGCACGCGGTGGGGACAA
>QLNU02015359.1:4057367-4074233 GCA_006491805.2 Dysdera silvatica | reverse complement strand
TATATCACTATCTAATCACGCCATACCATCGGTGTTGGTATCACTACGCCAATAAACGTTGATGGATTGACATTGTTGTTTGATTTAATCTGCGTAGTGTTCGATTTATATAAAATAAATACATATGCTGCAACGTGCATTTCGATCAATTTAATACCAGTCTCTTTGCAATTTGGTTTAAATAGTAGTCTATGTACTACACCATTCTGCGAAATAACTGGCAACAATATATATACGTTCGTAAAGAGATTATATATTGTCCTTCGTAGCTCAGTGGGTAGAGCCTCCGCCCGGCAAGTGGAAGGTCGTGGGTTCAGGTCCCACCGAAGGCAGAAATATTTATTTTCTTTCGAACGTTTCACCATCTAATCACGCCATACCATCGGCGTTGGTATCACTACGCCAATAAACGTTGATTGATTGACATTGTTGTTTGATTTACTTTATATCAAATATTATTTAAAATAACGTGCTGAGTAAAAACAAACAATTTTATATTTTTATTTAATCGCCCATATTTTGCTTTCGCTCGACAGGAGATATTGCAGAGCAAAACCGGCTTCTTACCGTTACCTAAAATGCATTTCGTTTCTTTTATATGACAGCCACCAGTTCCAGAAATAGGAAATGAAAAAAAAAAAACAAGACCCGCATTGGGAGCACGAAAATATTACTTTGACTGGAAAGCGTTTGTCGATAAACATAGCAGCACCTAAGTAAAAACGAAAACAGATTCTGGGAAAAGGGGAATACTTTCTAGTTTCAAATTGCTAAGTACGTATGTACTAACCGAATATTTATGCTGTAACAGAAATACAAAGGAGCTTTATGCGACCGTTTGTAACTGCATTGTAAAAAGAAATACCCAAGACCTTGTCTATTCTTGTTGCCAAGATTGCTGCCGTCCTCGAAAACAGCCCATCACTCCCTTTATCAAACCTGTTCATCTGGAATCTTACCGTGATAGGAAACACGTTCGAGGTAGACAGGTGTCCGGGTAATGGAGGTTCCTATATACCGTGTATGTAATATTTTTTGAATGTGCAAAGAAATGTATATCAAAATATACAAATTTTCGAGGTAAGCAAATTCTACTGTAGCAAAGGTAGGCATAGAACTTTGAATAGCGAAGTTTGAAATAGATTTGATATTCTTAAACAAATATATATTTTAATATAAATTAATATTTTATATTAATTTAATGAAATAGAATTGATAATACAGTTCATTCCTCGGTAATTTTGCGCGTGTCTGTTCCTAAATGTTAATGAACGTTTTAATATTTATACAGTATAAAAAATTAAATTAGGTAACACATTATATATCAAAGTATATTAAAATTTTGCAGAACAATACGCCAGTACATGGGTAAACAAAATTTTGAATAAAATATTTTATGTTATTATAACATTTTAAATTATGATGCTGCAAGGAAATTTTCGAGATACAAGCAGCAATAAGGTTCTGACTTCATCAAGAAGTTTCTGTATATTTGTTACCAGAATAAAGTTGATTAAAATCATTTTTGTCCCGTGATAAAAAATTTAAATAAATAGAGAAGAAGAAGAAATATGCAAGTACCATAATATTTTCCCAAGTTATAAGCATGTTAATTCAACTTAGAACGAACTTGTTAATAAATGATCTAAAATCTACCAAGCTATGTTTCAACGTCTAGCCTTTGAAATTGCACGAAACGCTGATGAGTCTAATTTTTACGTCTTAGAAAAGCCAGTTCTTCGGCGCTGCAGTGGTAACCTATCCATCTAACGTCAAAAGCGTTGCAATTACAAAATTGCGGAGCACAAACTGCTTTATAAAATAGATCATGTGGCAAGGTGTTAAACATGATAATGTACCTTTCTGTTCAATGGGGTTTCGACGCCTTGAACAGCTACTTTCCTAAGCCACTACTTAACGTGTTGCTAATTTGGATTGGACCCCTAACGATGCCAAAAATAAAAAATCTTCACCAGCTAACTGCTACTCACTATGATCTGTAGGTTGGTTCCTTTGGCATTCATGGGTTCAGTTCCTCGAAAGCCTGTAGATTGCGGCGCCACATAACCTTTGCTATCCTTGCGCAATACAAACGCGAAAGAACTTAGAAAAAATACAGTATGTAGTAAATATAGTTCCCAAAAGTCCAGAATTATTAATTGTTTAATTACCATTATCAATCTATGTTTTCCTAATCTTCCATATAAGACGTTTATCTGGTTATTATAAATTAATTATTATTATTATAGGCAATTTATTATCATTTTATATTATTTAATATTTATTAATATATTATTATTAGTTAATATTATATATAATGCATAGCATCTTCTTTATTCCTTCCAGGTGGGAGAGGGGGGTTTACATAAACTATTTCCGTTTTTCGGTTTTCCGCCATTCTCCTGGTCCCTATTCATCTTTTCCCCCCCTTCTTTAATTTACTCTCCTATAGTTCTCTTTCATATACTTCTTGGTTTTCCTCTCTTTCTGTTTTCTTAGTGGTTCTAATCTAGGATTTTCTACAATCATTTTTCAGTGTTTTTCTGAATGAATGTTCTAGCTACTTTTACTTCTTTTGCTATTTCTTACACATATATTTAGCATATTGTATATTAATTAATCAAATTTATATTGTTTTCTGAGAATAATTATATTTTAAAATAAACAAAATAGCTGCTAAATAAAATATGCTTAGTTTTTTCCTAGCTACTTTTTCATTGAAACATAAGTTTATTTTGACAACACAGAGGTGTTTTATGAAATTAACAAGAATTGTCCTTTATATGGTATTGAAAAGAGGATTATACTTAAATTGAAGAATTTTTCCTTTTTTTTTTTTTTGAACTAATAAAAGTTTAAAGAATTTTCGAATGGTTATCAGAAACTTCTCACCGTGCAATTTTCAGGAATTTTATCCGAACTTTAAAAATTAGGAAACAAAGCACAATTTGCATTCAACTAATGAGAATTACCGACCGTTTACTTCATTCCTTTCGAAAAAACCATGATGTAATTCCCAACTGCTTAGCTGGTAATTACCCTTACTTAAAAACATTTAGCATACTTTCCTGTAATTTGCGAACTGTAACAACATGAACAAAAAGATATCGTAATTTTAAGCAGCTTTGTAATTTTATTTTAAACACTATATTTCAGCCTAATATATATATATATATATATATGTGTGTGTGTGTGTGTGTGTGTGTGTGAGAGAGAGTATGTATGGGTTGATCTCCAAAATTAAGTTTACACGTAATATTATTTCAATTGCAGGAGTATATAGTTTACTCTGTAACTTTCAATGTGCTTTATTTATAACAATTATTTTACAGAAAATTAAACAGCTATGAACCTTTAATATAATTACAAAAAAATCGAGTTTTTTTAGGTATCCTATGAAACAGAATCTGTGATCGAACATGGTAAAAAAATTGAATGTGGAACACAATAATTCGTATAAAATTGATTTAAAATGGTAATTTTTCTCATATAAGCATGTAAAATTAATAGAAAATGATAGTTGATGCTTATATAATGCAAATCTTTTATCCTAAATCTGTTTTTTACGAATTTTTGTTTTCCACCAATTTTTGTACCATCTTTGGTGGTCGTATTCAAAATACCGTTTGATCATGGATTCTCTTTCATGGGATATCTGAAAATTTTGAATTTTTTTGTGATTATGTTACTTGTTTATAATTCTGTAATTTTCTGTAATTTTTTTATAAAGTTGTAACATTTTTTTGTATAAATAAAGCACGTCGAAAGTTACAGAGCAAAATATGTACCCCTCCCATTGAAATAACATTGAATGTAACCTTAATTTTGGACACCAGTTTATATATATATATATCATTACATGCACAAATATATTTAATTATTAAATACATTTAATTTACGAACGCTTCGGTTAACAGATATTGCTTTTGATACCTATATTTAATGACTAAGATACATATGATAAAAAGTAAATGTATTCAACCTATGTACATTTATCGTTTTGTATAGATTCATAGAGGAAATATAACACTGGACAGGATGAAGCATTGATTTCCCTCATGCATGTTATTTAGATAGAAAATTCCATTAGAATTTGACTAACCAGAAAGGGACTTTTTTTGTCATTCTTTGTAGTAGGTTGGTGCTTTCTAAATTACGAACATGTCATCTGCTACTGTGAGTAGGTTGGGAGGGAAAAACAAACACGAATGTGGAAAAGGTTGTTACTGTATATACTATCCGTATTTAAAGTTTAAATTCGAACAGAGAGATTCTCTAGTGAGGTCATTCTTTCCTGCTGTATGCATTATGGAAGCACAATTGAATGCATAGGTATATTGGAGTATAGCCACACCTTGTGTCGTACAAAAGGGCGTTTGCTCTCCTTTAACTATAAATATTCAACCAACCAATATGAAAAAGCATGGGAATTGTCTACGAATAAATTATCCTCTTAATGTAGAAACAATGTTATTGAAAATTCCTAATAATATTTTTTTTTATGTTGAAATTCATTCTGCTTCATTTATAATTCATTCTTATAACCTCCAGCGTTATGGTCTGGGGTGCGATTGCGTATCATGGACGATCTCAGCTGCTACGAATTGTGGGTAATCTTAACAGCAACCGGTACATCAATGAAGTTCTGGAGCCCGAAGTTGTTCCCTTCCTTCAAGGCATTCCCGGAGCTGTATTTCAACAGGACAATGCCCGCCCACATATTGCCAGGAATGTTCAAGACTTCTTTTCATCACAACAGATACAGCTTCTTCCTTGGCCTGCCTATTCGCCGGATATGTCGCCGATTGAACATGTGTGGGATTTCGTTGGTCGGCGTCTCGCTCGTGATCCTCGTCCCATAGCTACTACAGATGAACTTTGGGGTCGCACACAAGCAATCTGGAATGCTCTTCCTCAGGCACACATTCAACATCTGTTTGATTCCATGCCACGTCGTATAGCAGCGCGTGGTGGCTTCACCAAATACTGATTTTCGACATGTAATATTGTTTTTTTTGCTTTGTAATTTTAATCGTTTATTTGTATCAACACAGGTCGTTTGTACATTAAATTTCATTCAATTCGGACGAGTCCTTCATGGTGTTGCAATTTTTACAAACAGGAGTATATATATTTATATAATAATATATTGGTGGAAACTTAGATCTGGTTAATTAATGCATTGGTTGCTGTTTATATTTGGCACTAATGAAACACCACTGGATATTTTTTACAAATATTTTATAGTTGGGCGATATTTTACATACGAAATTATATATGACATGATTATAAAGTCATGTAAAGCCATCGATCCATTTCCTGGGGACCCTGCCTAGGAGAAGAAATGAAAAATTCTTGTAAAACAAATATTTTTAAAATGAATAAAATTTTAGCTCAAACTTAATTTCATAAACAAAATGGCATCTTTGCAAATAACTTTACTCTACATACCGGTATCGTAATCTTATCCATTCTGCTTTATGGTTTCGACACCTGGACATTAAAAAATTACGCCAGAAATTAAATCGAAGCTTTTGAAATGTGAAGACTTAGAAGGATGTTGAAAATTAAATGAACTGACGAAATGTTAGATCAAGAACTCCTGAACAGATTCAATACAAAAAGAAAAATCATCATTTTAATTTTGAGGAGAAAGTTAGCTCATTGGGGCCATATAGCGAGGGAATAAAAATGCAAACTAACCCATTTGGCACTCGAGGAAAACATCATGGGGAAGAGACCCAGAGGCAGAAAACCAAAAAGATGGATCGATGACTTAGGCTAGGCTAAGTACAGACGACATTATCCATGCCAGTCGAGACAGGACAATGTATCCATATTAGCCACTAACCTCCAAATCTGAGAAGGCACTTGATCGTGATGATGAATCTTTATATATATATATAATGGTATTATAATCTCAGCTGTGAGTAACGGTATAATAACATTAACCGTATTCAACCATATCCTAACCTTAACTGTATCGTAACCTTAACCATATTCAACTATATCGTAACCTTAACCGTATTCAACCATATCGTAACCTTAACCGTATTCAACTATATCGTATTGTAATTATATATAAAAGGTATCTTAATATTATTTATATAAACGTATCTTAATATTATCTATATATAAACGTATCTTAATATTATCTATATATAAACGTATCTTAATATTATCTATATATGTAAACGTATCTTAATATATAATCTATATGTAAACGTATCTTAATATAATCTATATATAAGCGGCGTATCTTATTATCTATATATAAACGTATCTTAACCTTAATTATATATAAACGTATCTTAATATTATCTATATATAAAAGCATACTAAGTTTAACTGTATATGATTGTATCGCAATCTTAACTGTAGGTAAAGGTATCGTAGTTTTAACGTTAAGTGAAATTGACGATCTCTGTCTAGATGACCTGCAACACATCGTGGGGAGCACAGCGAAGAAACATTTTAAAAGAAGTGGTGTGAGGAATGAAAATTCAATTTTTAAGGGAATTCTCTTTTTCTGAAATCCCAATTTAAAAATATGGCACTATGAAATTAGTACCGTAATCTGTTATCGTAGTACTTTATCACAGTATGTGTTTAAATACGGTAGTGCTTCAGTGTACTGATATATTCCTTTTCAAAAGCAGTTTTAAAAGTTATTTTGCTTAACAATAAAAATGTGATACAATAAAATTGAAACTGTTTTTGAATCTCTCCTCTTATTTTCAGATTCCCCACAACTTTCTCTCCGCCTGGGAAATAAGTTACGCCATTCGAATATTCTGGAAGGAAACGACGTTTATTTTGAATGCACCGTTAAGGCTAACCCTTGGGTATCGGAGACGGGTTGGAAATTCGATGGCCAGGAGCTACAAACCAATATATCGGCCGGCATTATAGTCAGCAATCAATCACTGGTGCTCCAAAAAGTTCGACGAGTTAACAGAGGAAAATACAGCTGTACAGCAACTAACAGCGAAGGGTATGGTGAAAGTAATCACGTGTACCTCAGGGTACAATGTAAGTTTCTTTCCGTATAATTAAAACGTATGTAGAAAATTTAAACCGCTTAGAATATGATGGAAATTTATTTTGCTTCCGTATTTAAACCATATACTTTAGAGTAAACTTACGATGCTTTATGATGCTTAAGCTTTCCATCGCAGAATTGATAACATCTGAGTCTATCTTTTGAAAATAATGAAACGCATATTTATTGAAATGGGCGCGAATGATGTAATCAATTTAAAAATCCATGTTGATTTTTTTATCTTAAACTGATTTTGCCAGACTATAACACCAATATGTAATTCTTGATGGAGTCAGAGAATTTGTTTCAATATAGATGTGCATAAACATGTGTAATTAATATTTACTAATCCGAGCGTCACTTTTATTTTTAACCCTCTGACTGCTGAATTTTTTTTTTCTTTTTATAACAATCTCTTCAAAAACTGCATATTTCTTTTTATTCAATATTTCAAATCTACATGTAATTGAGAGTTAAAATATGTAGCACATTTTTGTAACCAAAGATGATGAGAGATGAAAGATGGAAAAATTTCATACCTGCGAAAATCGATGAGATGAGAAAATATCGTTACTTTGATATTGCCCGTGGGATAAGCAGTCAGAGGGTTAATATGTAATATCTACGATTTCTTAATTCTTTCTTTGTTTCCTTAATAAGAAACAAAGAATTAATAAAGCTGTAATTAATAATTAACACACATATTTTATACTACCTGAAGTCAAATTTTAAAAGGTTTAAGACATATTGCTTTCTTCAACCTTTAATTCCTGTTGTAAATTTAGAATTGTTACATATAGTATACAATATATATATATTGCATTGTATCTCAGTTCATGAATACATAGTACTCTACACACTACAGAAGGTCATTCACACATTATGGAAACGAACATAAATTGTCATTTCTGTGTCAATCATCCAAATTTGTTTTTCCTGGAATGTTCTATTTGAAGACCATGGTTCTTGAATATTGCTCTGCAACGATATTTCCATAATAAGAAGCCGTTTCGAAGTACAGTCATATCAAGTTTCTCTTACACCTCTTGTACTATTTCCCATAAACCCTCTAATGTTGATGGCCGCTTTCTCCCAGGTGCATTTTTTAAGAAACCAAATGCACAGAAATCCACCGGCGTTATATCTGGTGGCTTGACAGGGATATGGCTAAAAGGAATGGGTGTTATTCGGTTTCATTTTGCAATTTCACTATGAAATTCTTGGCTGATTTCGAAGTGTGGCTAGAACCTTATTCTTCATGAAAGACAAGGTTTTGGGTGTTATTTCCATAGAGACTAAGAATATCTTCCTTAAAATCGGCTCCAGAATATCTCTTTGATAATATTGGGAATTGATTTTAATCTTAGATCCCACTTTACGTAATTTTAGTTTACCATTATAACTAAATCCAGTAACCATTAGGGAAATTTTCTTTACATTCGCAAAAGTACTTTTGCTGGTCGATACCATCACGATGGCGGTAGCAAATCGCACTTTTTACCATAATTACTTACTTAGGCGCAGTATAGCCCAGATGCTCTTGCGCCATAAAAAAGCCAAACAAACAAACCATAATTACTTAGACAAGCCAGGTCTCATCTAGAGTCAGAACTTTCTTCCATTTTTCCCCCGACAAGAAATTCTCGTACAAACTTTTGCAGTTGGTCTCCCTCTCCTGAATATGGCGAGGCAGAAGCTTGTGAACCTCCGGTTTGTGTACAGCTTTAAGGTTCAATCATGGATAATAATTTTATTTACAGTTGCAGGAGGTATTCCTAACCTCATGGCGATGGCTTTTTGCATTGGATGATTTTTAATGGTAACCATAGCTTTCACTTTTCGAATATGATGGTCAATTTTGATTTTTTTGGATATAATCTTGGAGTAGTTTTCTGACCTAATAATGTAGCCATACGTTCTTTCCCACCCTGATGAAGAACAATATAAACCCTCTTTGTAGAAATTGTATATCCCTTGCTCTTCCGTCTTTTCACAATTTCAGAATAGGAGTATTTCTCTTCGGAAAGAGCGGTCACGTAACCTTCTAACCAAGAATTTATTTCCAGAAGCATTTAAACTAAGCTGTTAAACTAAAATTCCGCGTTAAATACCACAGCTTATATAGCCAGAAAACGTATGATAGGGCCCCACCTACATGAGTATTAATTTTCATATTACAATGGATATTTAAATTCATTTCCATAATATACGAATGACTTTCTGCATATGGTTTTCTTGTTATAAATATTTAATGTACAATGCACATTGTATTCAATCATTTGACGAGCATATTGTATAGGATATATATATAGTATACAATAATTTTTTTCAGGTAGAAACATAAATCTAATTACAAAGTCTATTACAAAGTGTTTACCTGGGCTATATGATCTATGTTATATACTTTAAGAGTGCTTTATGTCATTTTTGTTTATATTTTATGTTTCTATATTATGCTTATTTGTTTACATACTATACAATGTATAGTGCCTCAAGCCGAATTAAGACTTATTCTTGACCAAATATGAAAAAGATACAAAATATAATTCTTTCATTAACTTTTTATCAATTGATATATTGCGAGAGGTTGGTTAAATATCACTTCAATCTCAAAGCGAAATAATTGCCAAAGATATAACATACATATGATTCTTATATATTTGCAGTTACAGTTGCATTTTTTTATTTAGACCCATTGTTTAACTTTACTTTTTGGTTTCAATATTATTATTATTTTTGAAACAAAACTTATTTTGGTAAAATTAACATAATTTTTTTGCAATTTGACAGACGTTCTATAGGTTGGAATATATTTCTTTCAATTAGGTAACCATTAGCAAGGATTTACTGAAATTCAGACGTTTTGTAATATACGTAAACACCTTCATTCATAGACTATCATGAATAATATAAACGAATGTGTATACAAAGCTATGTCATTAAAATTAATGACCACAGTGAAACATTTGCTAAAAAGCATACGATTTTTACTTGAAAATTTCAAAATACATGCCTATAACGTAAATTAGTTTAATATACTCTATAACAAAAAAAAATCGACGCACCAAGAAGTTTTCCGATTGCGATAAAAATTAGTGGATATGAAGAACATACATAGAAAAAGAAACGATTAAAATTTCAGAACAATTGAATGATTTATTGCAGAGTTTGACCGTTACAAAGGGAGGAAGTCAATAAGGCGTTGGTCCACCTCTGGCCTGGATGCAAGCTGTCACCCGGCGTGGCATAGACTGATAAAGATCCCGGATGGTGTCCTGCGGAATTTCTTGCCAAATTGTCTCCAACTGTCGGGCTAAATCGTCAACATTCCGGGATGGTTGCAATCGCCTTCCCATAGCGTCCCAAATGTGCTCTATGGGAGAGAGATCAGGAGACCTAGCTTGCCAAGGAAGTGTTGGGCAAGCTTGAAGACAATTCATAGCAACACGTGCCGTGTGCGGCCGGGCATTGTCTTGTTGAAACGTAAGTCCAGGGTGTCGCAAAAGGAACGGTAACACAACCGGTCGTAGAATGTCGTCTACGTACCGCTGTGCTGTAAGTGTGCCAGAAATGACCACCAAAGGGGTCCGGCTATCAAAGGAGATGGCACCCCGGACCATAACGCCCTGTTGTGGGCATGTGTGGCGTGCGATAGTAAGGGCAGGATCCCCACGCTGCCCTGGACGTCTCCAGACACGTCTGCGGTTGTCGTCAGGACACAGTTGGAAACGGGACTCGTCACTAAAGACTATACGTCCCCAGTCAGCTCAGTTCCAAGTTGATCGAGCCCGGCACCACTGTAATCGGACTTGACGGTGTAAAGGCGTGAGAGGTAAGCGGCGTAACGGTCGGCGCGAGCGTAAATTCCGCTCTCTCAGTCGTCTGCAGAGGGTCATGTTGGACACATGTGTGCGGACCACACAGTGGATAGTTGATAACGACGAATCCGGTGCTGTGACAGCTGCTCTGACAATCGCTCTGTCTTCCCGTTCTGTTGTGGCCCTAGGTCGACCGCTGCCGTCCCGACGCTGACATCTGCCGTTGTTGACCCACTCTTGCCAGCACCGTCCAATCGCCGCATCGCTTCGACCCACATGTCCAGCGATTCTTCGATTCGTCCAACCAGCCTCTTTCAATCCGATAGCACGACCTCTTTCAAACTCTGACATATGCTCGTAATGAGCACGAATCTTTCGGCGAGGCATTGTTACAGTCGACGTAAGATATCCGCAGTCAAAATGCAACAGAAATTTTGACCACATATTGAGAATCGCTCCTTATATACACCTGCTGAATGCGCAGTTCCGATGCGCTGGAGTTCCCGCTATTCATTCATTGGACACCAAATTTTAATCATTTGCATGTTCGGTCAAAATGTCTTTGCATACGAAATTTCATTACAATCGGACAACTCTTTCTTGGTGCATCGATTTTTTTGTTATAGAGTGTATATAATGTACACATTTATTTTTACCATTAACCCTCTGACAGTGGGACTACCATTCACTCAACCGGACTTCTGATGGCGAGGTATTGTAGCCCCTAACCAGTATTTCTCTGACGAAGCTTTGGGAGTTGATTTCAGAATTCTGTTAGGTGAAAATTCTTTCCCCCAGCCTGCCCGGTACGCCTGCTGTTTTGTCTCAGTGGGGGGAGGAATGGGGAAACTCGTCCAGAAAGGGACCCCGTTGCGTCTTTATCTATCACCCCCTCGTCTACTATTTATTTACTTCAAAACTATTTGCTCCAACCATGGTGTGAAAAAGAATAACCCTCTAATATTACGGTGTGTTATTTTCAAAACATAATAGAATTAAATAAAATAATTTTTATGAAATTTGATAAATAATTTTTATAAAATTTCATGAATAATTTTTATAAAATTTCATAAATAATTTTTATAAAATTTCGAATAATTTTATACAATTTCATAAATAATTTTACTTATGTTGCCTGATAAACCTTAGGAAGGGAGTGAGGCATAATAACTGAAGAAATGTGAATTATATTTCATAAATGACGGTTCAAGCTTTACGTAAGCATCTTCGTGGGAGTGTCGGAGGGTTGATATTTGCTTATTTTTCCTGACAATGGGGAGAGGAGAGGTCTGAACTATGCTTACGTAAGACACAAAAAATAATGAAACTAGCACGTAATCACAAAATGGCAACCGCCTTGACAGAATTGCAACACGCGGATGTGCGATAGAGTGAATAGAAGGTTTAAGATATTAAGTGCACATAATTGCAGTTAATTATTTAAACCAGTGGCGCACAAATTTTTTCTCTCGAGGAACCCTTTCTAGGCTCCCCACGACCCCCCCGATAGTCTTAAATTATATATAATATATATATTATTTTTAATAAATGTATTTTATCAAATCCACTTCTTATTTATTATAACACTTGTTACACACTATTTACGGAAAAATATTAATTCAAATATTAATAATAAAATGTAACAAAATATTTTTATAATAAATTATTATATTATTAATGTCCTTTATAGTTTAATAATACTAATTAATAAATAGATTATGCAACAAACTTGTGAATAAGCTTGAGCTTGTGCAATACGGCGTAGAAATATACATATATATATATATATAGGGTGTCCCAAAATGTTGTGGACAGTTTTTAATGGTAGGTCCGCCAGACAAATACGAACAAATTTCACATAGAAAGTGAGAGTCGCAAATTCGGCCGTACGGTGTGACAGAGACATTAAAAATGACAGTGGACGCTGTTCTATTTTCAGTATCTTATTTTATGATTGATAGTTTGCATTATCTTATTTCTGGTTATGATTTGCAATGGGGTATAAGTTCATTTCTATATGAATTATATAGAATGAATTACAACAGGTAACCAAAATTCCTACCTGTTACAATGAAGAGGGTATTAAATTAAAATTATTCATAATAAAAAAAATTTCTACACTGTTGACACTCAGAAACAGAAATAAGATAAAACTATCAACTATAGAATAAAACATTTTAAATACAACAGCCTCCAATGTCCTTTTTTATGTCGCTATCAAACCATACGGTTGCGTTGGCGATACTCACTTCCTATGTAAAATGTGTTCGCATTGGCCTGGCAGACAGGCTACTAAAATTTTGTTAAAACTTTTGGGACACCTTGTATATAGATTATTCACAGCAACTTACCACAATTAAAAAAATTGTAGTATGCTGTCAACAGCTGATATATGGTTCTGATGATGGTGGCATATGGGCACCAAAATAGTTATTAACTGCACATTAAAATTTTTTTAATGCGATAATTTATTGTGATTACTCCCCATGCATAAATACGCGTTTAATATAATAAACTTACAAATAAGTGCTTAATTTTATGATAAAAATGTAAAAAAATCATTATAATTTGTTGCACACATTACATTCTTATTTTAAAAATTTATACCAAAAATTAAAGAAATCGAAATCTTAGGTAAGCATAAAGGAAGGGGGTTGAGTCATAACACTTGCTTATTTTTTTTTTACAAAGGGGAGGGGGAGCACAGAATGGCCAGAAATATGCTTACGTAATACTTGAACGGTCCATATTTTCTAATTTATGTAATATTTTTCTTTTTGGAGAAATAAACTTGTGCAAAATATCGAAGTTAATCTATGATATAAGTTAAGCTTGTGGCCAGACAAAAACATTTATGGCATCAGAAGAAAATGGTGTAAAAAAAAAGCTAAATTTATTGTGGTATTTGTTAACTACCAGCTTCAAGTGCGCGCAAAGGAAGAGAGCCCCTCCTCCCCGCCTATTCAAATTATTTTTTAATTAACGTTCATCGAAATTTATAAAGCAACATATGGACACTACTATGGAAATAACATGTAAGTGCCCTGTCCAGTATAAATTTATATACAGACTATATTTTACGCATCAAATGCATTTAAAATCTAGGGGCTTCATTTAAGGTAGTCAGGGTAGGGCAATTCCCCCCCTTGATAAAATAATTATAACAGAAATTCAGAACAGAGTGTACAAATATTTTAAACTAAATAACAAAACATAATGTGGAATGCCATGACTGTATTTTCCTTATCTGACAGTGCTCAAGCCCAGCGTTATTTGAAACTGCATTCCGATTCATTCACAAATGCCCTCCATCCTCCCTCTATATATTCTTAAAGTACACAATGACTTTTGTAAATTTTAGGAAAAGGTCAAGACCTACAGGGAGCCTAGTTTCCTACCATCATCTTTATTCTTAGTCTTTAACAGAATGCAATGAAGGAAATGCCTGCTTTGCAAGTGAGCCACTGTCAAGGGGCTCGTCACAGTCAGAAATGGGTTAGAGTTTGGAAGACGAGATATCTCGTCAACGTCAGAATTGGACCGGTTAGCCGTGGAAGAGGTATCTCGTCATCGTCAATCGGGGGGTTAAATCCGCATAGACCTATTAATTGTACACTATTATGATGACTTATTTGATTTTGAAAATTGTTTTGCAATTTTTGACATGTTATTTAAAAATGTATTTTAAAAAAGTGGGAACCTATTTTTCAATGATGAATGGGTATAGATAATGTTAACTATGTATTCAGGGCATAATCTCTTTTTCGTTGAGAATGGGTTTAAAGCAGTTGTGGAAACTGAAAAGCATATATATGAGGTCTGTATTTATCACATGTAAAATATTTAGAATGAGAACACATTAAACCTACAAATTAGCAGTGATAAGAATTAGGAAAAGTCCCAATTATTACATTACTTTTGACACAGAAGACAAATTGATTAATAATTTCGAAATTAAAAACGTCATTTGGCGCAGAACGATGATCGATATTCCTCTATCATAAAAATTCAGCCGATCAATAAATCAATCAAAACCGTGTTTACATTTTGAAAACTTTTATTTTGTAAAGTGTATTACGACAAATTATTCCACTTCCTATAATTAGGTGGTATTAAAAGGCAACTGAGAAAGCAGAGAGGCAATTCGCTCCCCACCGTATATAATGACGGGGTTTAAATCCTGTGATACTGTGCATGTGCGATGATTGTTGCATAGACGTTCATTTTCTAGTTTTCTTTTGCGGCGGAAGTTTGGATCATTCAGATAATTGCACATCCCTTTCCTGAGAAGGATTTACTTTCTCTAGTTTCTGAAATCGGTGCCTTATATGATTTAGGAAAAAATTAACCCGCATCCACTAACCACACTACATCGCAGAAAAAGAATCTTTATTGTTAAGGAACCTAAATTAAAGATCCTCAAATTTATCAAAGACTGCATGTTCATGAAAATGGTTATTTAGTAATGATCATTGATTTTTATTTTTTTCCAAATCTGAATGCATATTTTATCACGTAAATGCGTTCACACAATATACATAATTTAAATTGAAAAATTAAAAATATTTACTACAGGTTTATCTATGAGGTTTATAACCAGGACGTTTGAAAGCCAACTGCTCCGTTTATTAAGTTAAGGCAGAATGAGGTTTAAGTAAAAGTCCTAAGTACATATACTGTCTACTGCTGAGGAGAAGAACGCTGGAAGTTGTTAGACTAGTTTAACATAGAACAGTTGACTATCCAAAACAGGTAAGAGTAGCGATCTGGGGATCTTCATTTATCAAGTTCGTATAGAACCTACCATTGCTATTATTTTTAGAAATATATATATATATAAGCAGAAATTATTGTATAATAAATTCCCCCGCGAAAACTCACAAAAATCTCGCCCCGGAGGCTTTTCTGTGTTGACCATATTTGGCAATTGTGTTATCCCTGCGGAGGGTAATAATACCTTAACATTATGTTTTAGAGAACAATTGCCAAAAAACCGGTTATCAATCGCGTAGTCTTCCCAACTCCCCCCGCAAAAAAAAATGATCTGCTTTGCTTTACAGTTCGCTAGGGATCTTTTCAGCGATACACAGTACCTGCATTTTGGAAATCCCAATTTGACGTCATTTGGTGTGAGATAGTTCCAGTTGGGGAAAAAAATCCCATCCAATGACATCAGATGACTATCCTCAACTCGAAGTATGGCAGAATCTGCGTTCTGGTAGAGGTTTTGGGATGTGCATCACTCCTCAAGCTGTAAGACTACCATAGTTCCAGAAAGTATCTACTACCCAGATTCGTCACCTTCTGATGCAACACTTTCATCAACTGCAATCTGGTTTCTGTTCCTACGTGAGAACACGATAAGTTTTGGTTTGGTTTGAGTTCATCTGCTCTAGCCACTGGACGTCTATGCTCCTTTTCTCGTAGACGTATCCATCTTCCCCTCTGTCCATCATGCAAGTTATCACAGTGTCCATACAATATTTGTAAACAACATCGGTTTTTCCCCATAAGGGACACAATTCTTAATTTGACTAATAGATCGCGTTGAGTGTTGTCTAAACCCTACGTAATCAATTATTTAAATTAAGGATAGTGTCCCTGATGGGGGGTGGAAACTGATGTTGCTTACCAAGTATCATGTGGAGACTGTGACAAGGTGTACATTGGACAGACGGAAAAATTGACACGTCTAGGAGGAAAGAAGCATAGGCTTTTGGTGACCGAAGAATTCAAGCCAATTAACCGGACGTGTTCTCACGAAGGACCAGAAACCAGATGGCGTTTGATGAACGTGTTGCATCGGGATGGGATGAAACTGGATAGTAGACTCTTTGTGGAACCATGGGATACTTACAGCTTGAGAAGTCATACTATTAACATCTTAAAACCTCTTCCAGAACTTTAGAAGATTTTTTCCAAACCTCGAGTTGGGGTAGCCATCTAACGTCATTGGGCATGGGGTCCTTCCACCGAGACCATCACTCACCAAATGACGTCAGATGA
>QLNU02015359.1:3995995-4053553 GCA_006491805.2 Dysdera silvatica | reverse complement strand
AATTAAGTCAATTCTTAACCATTCGCAAAGTAAGTATATAGTTTTGAATCGATTTCAAAAGAGCTGTAAACAAAATAAAGTCCAATAGCTAATAGATTAGATTAAATTCTAAGTACCAAAATATTACTAATTTGCTGTACGGCAACTGAGTCTGTGAAAGATAAAATAGTTTTAACGGTATAAAATAAGAAATGTAATAAGAAGAATATATAAAAAAAAGAAATAAAAAATAATAATTGTATCCAATACTCCTAAAATCCTTGTTATTCCCTGATAAATGGTAGGAGGAAAAGCATTTATGCCGCAAAGACAATATGTGTTTACGGAAAAGAAATAAGGTTTTGAAAGAATTGAAATAGAATTGAAAAGTGTAGATGCGTATAGTGAAATATAAATGTATATTTTTATCAGAGCAGTGGAAGAGGTGTGTTAGTAGATCACAGACAACAAAACACCATATCATGACAACACCATTTCTTGTAATCGCGTCTAACTAAATTCTTAGTGCCCGAAAATTCAGATTAGTTAAACGAATAATTGTATCTATGGAGAATGTAGAAAGAAAATTTCATTATCATCCCAGGTGTTTTTTCCAGATGATTGGTTGGAAGCAGTGCATTTATGGCACAAGGACAATAATTTATTATAAAGAAGGAACTTAAATTTATTTGAATTGAATAATTGCACAATAATTGAGTAGTATATATATATAAATAGTGATATAGAAATATATAATCATATCAGTTTCCTCTAAGAGGTAGGTTAGCAACTTCAGAACAAAACGATACTAAATAAAGACAATATTATATCATAATTTTAAAAAATTGGATTAAATTCCAAGCACCCAAATATCTGAAATTAATGGTATGACAGCCACATCTATACGAAGTATAGTGAAAAAATTATTTTGTTTTCTAAGTTTTAAGGTATTCCTGGAAAGATTGGTTAGATGAAGTGTATTTATGGTGCAAGGACAATAAATTTTTAAGAAGAAATTTAGAATTTAGTGACATTGCAGAACCCAAGTTTCATTATTTATTATGGATAGTGTAAATGCATACAGTGAAATGTAAATGTATACTTTTACTAGTGTATTCAAAGTAATGAAGTTGACAGATAAAAAACACTATATCATATGGATACTAAATATGTAATAATTCTGAATGAGCGGATGAGACAAAGCCTGTAAAATGAATTAACACCCGATAATTCTACAATGGTTAAACAAGAATACACAATCAAAATGGAAATTCTACAATTACCAAACAAGAACTCGTAATTGGTAATAAAAAGATCTAAGTTGAGCAATTAGACCAAGTTATAAAATTTACCAATATAATAACAATACAGGTCCGGGAAGAAAAATAATCGCAATCGTAGATAAAAAACAGACATAGGAAAAAAAAAAAGGGAATTCAAATAACCATAAAATGTTTTCATAGAAGACATTAACATAGTTGATGTTGGTAGTTATTAGTAGATGTTAGTAGTTGACGAATCATACTGAAGGTTATCAAAGGTGACGATAATTTAATCTTGACTAAATGTGATATGGAGATTTAAAAATGTATTAAGTCTCACGCTGCTCCTGGATGATTGGTTGGAGGCAGTGCGTTTATGGTGCAAGGACAATAAATTAATATAAAAAGGAAATTTAAATATGGTTGTAAATTTTAATAGAACAGTTTTCAGGGTAGTGCATTTATGGCGCAAGGATAAGAAATTCAAAATTTAGTGTTAATTTTTAATTTAACAGTTATTGGATAGTATAGATGTAAATAGTGAGATATAAACATTATCAGTGTATTCTATAAGGTGTGTTAGTAGTTTACAGACGGAATATTATTATACCACGACAATACTATTTAACATAATTAAAAACTGGATTAAGTTCCCTGTGCCCAATTATCCTAAATTAGTGGTATTTTAGTTGTATACTTACAAAATATATTTTATATATATATATATAAGAATATTTAATTGTTCTTAGTTATTCCAGATGATTAGTTAGAGGCGGTGTATTAATGGCGCAAGGTCAATAAAATTATTACAAAAAGGATAACTGGAATTTAGTTGCTATTGTGGAACTGTGCAGTAATTAAATTAGATGTATGTAGTAAATTGCAAATGCATACTTTTATCCGTATATGAAAAGAAATATGTTAGTAATTGACTGATAAAATAACACTGTCTCATGCATATACAAAATAAATAATGTCATGAACAGGCAGATGAAAAATAAAGCCCATAATGAGAATCTACAGCCGATAAAATTCGGAAATTGTTATATAATGGCAAAGACAGTCTAGAAATTTCGCAACCATTATATAAGAACACAAAATTCAAAATAAGAGATCCAAATTAAACAATTAAACTGAGTTAGAAAGTTTACCAATATACAAGCGATAGGGTCCAAGAACAGCATCAAACCACCAGTTCAGCAAAACACGTTTCGACACGACTATCATCAAATTCCTTTCTTTGGTAGGAAGACAACACAAGGGGACATAAAACGCGTCCAGATGAGCCCAACGTAATCCCAGCGATTTACAATATGTCGGTTTGGTCTAGGCATTCTAGTAATCAGTTCTTAGTTGATAGCGGTGATTCCATTTCAGTTTTTCGCAGGAATTATGTTGAAGGGGTGATTATAAAAAAGACATGTTTATATGCCGCTAATGGTTCAAAAATAGATACGTATGGAACAATTTATTTTGAATTGGATTTTGGCTTACGTAACATTTTTGAATGGACTTTAACTGTGGCAGACATTTCACGTCCAATTATTGGAGTGGATTCCTGGAAATGTATGATTTGTTAATTGATGTGCGAAATAGATATTTAATTGACAAAGCTAAGTCGTTAACTACAGAAGGTGAAATTGCAAATATTCCTTTGTTACGTGTAACAACTGTGTCCTCTGTATCTGAATATCATAAATTGTTACTTAAATTCCCTAATATTACAAATCCTGCTTTGGTTGGTACAAAATTAGATCAAAAAACAGTATACTGTATTTTTGCTCGTGGACCTCTAGTTTTTTGCGAAAGCTAGGCGTTTGACTCCTGAAAAATTAGAATTTTTAAAAAAGAAATTTAAAACCTTATTGAGTCAAAATACAATTAAGGCTTCAAAAAGTCAATAGTCAAGTCCGTTTCATATGGTGCGTAATCTACTTAATACTTTGCGCATAAATACTTTGCTACTAAATACTTTGCGCATTTGTGGAGACTATCGTAAGTTAAATGCAGTTACAGAACTTGATAGGTATCCTATACCATATATACAAGATTTTGCTCTGAGTTTAGCAGGCAAGAAAATATTTAGTAAACTTGATCTAGTAAGAACATACAACCAAGTATAAATTGCCAAGGACGATATGGTTAAAACAGCAATAGTTACCCCAATCAGATCGTATGAATATACACTGATGGTTTTTGGATTACGATGTAGTGTCCAAACATTCTAACGTATGTTTGACGAAGTTTTTCGCGATATTGCGAATTGCCACGTCTGTATTGACGACGTATTGATTGGGTCCGAAAATGAGCAAACACATAAGGAAGATCTAATTAGAGTTTTTGAGCGTATAAATGAATATGGCCTTGTTTTAAACGTCAATAAATGTGTTTTTGGGCAAGAACGATTGTCATTTTTAGGTTGTGAGGTTACAGGAGGGGGAATATTTCCCCTAAAAGATAAAGTAGAAACTTTGTTGAATTATCCTCAAACTAAACCGTAACGGAATTACGGCGTTTTTTAGCTATGCTCAACTACTATCATAGATTTTTTCAAAATTTAGAAGAAATTCAAGCACCTTTGCATGCAATTGTGGATGGTAAAAAAAAAGAAAGAAAGACAACAGTTTATTAAAATGGTCTGTTGAGAGTCAAAATGCATTTAATAGGTGTAGAGAAATAGTAGCTGAAAAAGTAATGTTAGCTCATTCAATCAGTTCAGTCACATGGTCGTTGATGGTTGATGCATCAGACATGGCGATTGGAGCAATATTACAGCAGGAAGCAAAGAAAGAAATTCAACCGTTGGCATTGAATTAAACTAAAGTTGGCGAAAATTAAACTAAGCTGAAAGCAGATGTAGTACTTTTGACAGAGAAATGTTAGCAGTTTATGCTGCCATACGTCATTTTATTGTTTAGCTAGCAGCATTTTCGATGAAGGATCAAACTGCTGAAACGGTAGCAGAGACGCTTTATAATGGATGGATTTCAAGATTTGGAGTTAAATTTATTAATTTATAAATAAGCTATAAATGTTATAACAAACTTACAAATGAGCGCTCAATATTTCAATAGAAGCTTAAATAAGTGACATAATTTGCATCACACATTGCATTCTTAGTTCAAAACTTGTGTTAAACAATTAGGGAACTGAAATCTTACATTAGCATGAAGGGATGCGAGGGTCAGGCATTTGCTTATTTTTCCTTGCAAGGGTGTGGGAGTATAAAATGGCCAGGAATGTGCTTACTTAATACGTGAACGACCCCTTTCGACGTGGCTTTCAGACGAACTCGAGTGTCTTTTGTTAGAAATAAAAAAAGAAGTATTGTAATATTGAGGACAATTATTGTTTATTATATTATTATTGCGTGACTATTGTGTTGTCAGTTGAAGATGAATAATTGATGTAAAAAGTTTAATAGACACAGCCAAGTTTTACTGAAACATGGAGCAGATTTTTATTTATTAACTATAATAGTAGAATTCTTGGTATGAAACTCTTCCAAATATAAAGTTCGTATATTTTGATCTTGGCGGCAGATAATTGTGAGTTTGTGGAATTTGAACTTGTTCTTATGCAACCAGCACTGAACGATGATGACGGACACCTGGAACTTTGCCTTCTCTACCAACTGATTATCCTCACCAACAAACATAATTCATGGTAGTGGGGAAAATTATCTACCAGTTTATACGTATTATGTATTTATTATTTTGAAGAGAAGCTTTTGGAGAAAATCAATTTCAAATTTTGGGTAAGACATGTGGGTGCTATTTTCATTCTTCGGGAGAATCCATCATATTCAATTTCATTCTTCCCACCTTTCATAGGCTCAATAGAAAATTTCCTGGAATTTTTCTTAGGGATTGAAAATAATAAAACTCATTTTTCCGGATGTTTTAATGAAACAGCCAATAATATATTGATTATAATAGTATGATATATGACATTAATTATAATAGTACTTTATAGTGAGGCCTTTAAGTCTACTTTATATCCCACGCCAAATATTCAAAATCAAATCAAACTAACTTTATTTAGACAAATACTGTTTTTTTACATGATGTGATAATGATTCACAATTTTTAGTTTGGTTAATCCGTCTAGTTAGGAAGAAGGTAAAGACTTTGGTGTCTGAGAAAGCCTCTGCTGCTCATAATTGGATATAATTGGTGGAAGTAGAAGTAATAAATATGTAAATAATATAAGATAATAGAACTGGTAGATAGAATAGGTACGGACAGTATACATTAAGATAAAAATGGTGATATCATAATTCTCTATCCAATAGATGTCTGCGGATGAGTTTTTTATATTGAGCAAAGGAATGAACAGATTTAAGTGAGTTAGGAAGAAGATCCCACACCCTAGGGCCAAAGCAACAGATGAGCGAGAGTCCAAGTTTCGTTCATGAATAGGCTGGTATTAAATCCTTAAGATTTCTTGTAAAGTGGGTATGATCAGGAAATGTAATGTAATGAAATCAAATCAGAATGTGGGTCATTCCGTATGGTGGTAAATATGAAGAATGAAGTTTTGTACGTAAATAATGTTTCGATTAATAATATATGATGATAGTAATCTATTTCTCAGTTCCGGAAGAATGAGTGTGCTAATTTAGGAGGTGGGTGAATCTTTTTTGCAGTCTGGTAAGTCTAATGAGATTAGACGTGGATAGATTAGAAGGGAACAATAAATAAAAGAAAAAATCATAGAGTAGTAAAGTTTAAAAAAATCGCGATGGGTAAGGAGTAGCTGACGTTTCGAATCTCTCCAATATTTCTACTAATTTTGATACAGATATTGTTAATGTCAATACCTTTAAGGTTGGATTGAAAAGCTATACGGAAGAAGTTTATATTTCGTGAGAATGAAATCTTTTTATTATTTGTATTATTATTTATTTATATTTATTTTTATTATTATTAAAATAGTTAGGATACTGTTACCCCATTAAGCAAGAAATTGCCGCATTTAATACGTGCCCTTTTCCGTGCATTACTAATTTACACAATAATCTCGACTCCTTCTTATGAGCTCTCTGTGCTTAAATTAATCGCCGTCAACGAGGGCTATATTTCTAATATTATACTGGGATTGCTGTCCAAAAAAGTTGCTAAACCTATTCCAAACACCACACTTTCCAATATGATTTCTACTGAATTCTTCATGACCATTGACCTTCAATTTTTTCCCCAAAAAATCAGGTTCCTGCTTTTTAAAACTCTGGAAAAAGCCGATTTCAGTGTAATCTTTTCCCCATACAATAAAATTAATACCTGAAAACTCATAGATGATATCACAATTTTAAACTACTGGGAATTTTATGAGATTTCCCATGAATGTGCCTTGCCTTGCACTAGCCAAACAAAACGGCCTTCGAAGTATAAATTGAAGGAACGCAATAAAAGTAGGAATGAGTTCCACAAATTCACCGTCGATGTTTTCTACTGGGTAAGTAAGCATACGTTTAAATTCAACCAATTCAAAAGTATCTGCTAACTAATATCAATTTACGAATTAGTTTCTTTGGAAGCGTTCCATATAAGTAAGAATTTTACTACTATAACCAATGAACAAAAAACTGCTCCCAGTTTCAATCGAATGATCATGCCTACTACAATTTTTCAGATTAATTGTTCATCATCAACTAGCAATACAATAGTCATGCAATAAAAACGTCTTCAATATTATAATATTTTATTTTATATTCCTGATGTAAGGTGGCTAAATCTGTCCAAAAAGTATGTCAAAACCAACATTTTAACTTTACTTTATCCTTACAACGTTAACTTCTACTTATAAATATTACTCGGTATATATAGAAAGAAAGATACGTAAAAGGTTCAGGTTGCAAGAGCAGAAGCATCAATAATTTTAAATTCACCACCATCTATAAATTAATAATAGGGAAAAGGGGAAACGACGATATATCGCTTTAGAAGAGCGGTGGAAATAGAAAAGTAGTAATACTTGTTAATTTATATCTTATAGAATGTATTTCCGAGCATCTACACTAATCAATCATATTTAAGGATTCAGTCTAGACACGATTGGGACTGGCGTCAGATCTCAATGGTTAAGTTGTCGAAACTCTTGCATGCTTCGTATTTCAAGATGCCGAAGAGGGAGATAATTTTAAAGAAATAATCGTACTTTAAGATTTTTCAAATACAAGCCTGAAAGATGAACATGTAACCAATATAAAACTATAGAAACTTGCAGACCAAAATTCTGTATCAGAAACAATTTTAAAAAACCAATATATTCAGTAAGAACCTAAACTCAAGGGGTGACCCCAACAATATTATTAAATGGGTATAAAATTAGAATAAAATAGATAAATAGGTAGACCAGGACGAATGCATGAAGGGAATCTTTTTAAACAACCACAATGGTCTTTATATGTTGGCTGCTAGTCAATGAATACACTGAGATACCTGGGCAAACCCGTCGGTTGCTATAAGACACATATATATGCTGTAAGCAACAATTGTTGCTATGAGATTTATATATATGTAATCAGCAATTGTTGCTATAAGGCACATATATATATGCTGTAATCAGCAATTGTTGCTATAGGGCTTTATATATATGCTGTAATCGGCTTAATTGTTGCTATAAGACTATACATGCTGTAATCAGCAATTGTTGCTATAAGACACATATATATGCTGTAATCAACCAATTGTTGCTATAAGACACATATATATGCTGTAAGCAACAATTGTTGCTATGAGATTTATATATATGTTGCATCCTCCTCTATCCAGCAGCACAAGATATTTAGCCAATGGACTATCATGTTGTAAAACCAGACCTCAATCTTATGGAGCACTGCTGGATCCACCTAGAAAAATGGTAGCTATCGTGTCTGTCCTCAACAAAGAGCCTTATTTAAGCTGCAATAGGGATGGATATACCTTGTATGTGTACCTTGTCTTTGCTTCCAATTTAAATGTTTATCAACCCAATTGATAGCATGAAAAGAAAACGCCAAGCATGCACTGAAACCGGTGGAAGACGTGTGTTGAAATGTATTTGTTTAGTTCTTTTTCTAGAAAGGCTTTGCTTTGTTTTTAATCGATCATGTTGTTTTTCAAACAATTGCTTTCGATTAAAAAACGTAGAAATAAAATAATACATTTTTATGTCATCTGTCTCCGTACAAAATTTTACATTTCTATGTTGTTTTTCTAAAAGTTGGCGGCTTAAAATCAGTTTATCCCTTTAGTGCTTCAGGACAGTAACATTGTATTTACAAACGTAAGTTAAAATCTTTATTTTAACTGAAATCTTTGTCTCTTATTGTAAAATTATCTAATCTATTTAACTGTGCTGTTAACCATGGCTTATATTGAAACGACGTGAAATGCTACCTAACTAGCATCCATATGAAGTGATATGCCCACAAAAATTTATATATTTGTATTATATTCGGTTGTCAGTTTTGGAAGTAAATCACTTTTCCTTCTTTCGTGTTCTAATGCTTTTTGAAAGTAGAAGATTGAAGTCTTTGCAGCTATATTTTTCTTATACGTATTTATCGCTTCTATGGAATCGATTTAGCTGCGCTCTGAAGTACACTTTGGGAAGAATTTTATGGAAGCAATATTAGCAATTCTAATGGATCTTCTTCACACATCAGAGATTCTCACCAAAGTTTCAAACTAAATTTAAACGAAACCCACACTTTTTTCACCAAGTTTGTAAATTACCCGTAATATCTCTAAAACTTTTGTAGTTAAAAAAATATTTTTATGATCAGTGGAATATTTTTATTGAAAAGCAATAAATTAATTTTTATTAGTTCTAACGTTGACACTGTTTCAAATAAATGGCACTAAGCTTTTGAAATGGGAAGAAATTCATCAAGAAAGATATTTAGCAAACTGCAAATTTTCTAATTAGTAATTTTTTGAGACGATAAAGTGTAAAAGTCCTTTTCAGAAAAAATATAGACTAAGTACTCTATGTGTGTATAAATATAAACATTTCGTTTCTACGCCTATATCACTTTTTTGTTCTTAAAAAAATTAATTTTTGACATATATAAATACAGTTGAACTCGTGTAAGTACACACTGTATATCTGCACAAACCGTATATGTGCATAAAATTTTAAGGCAAAAAGTTTTCCTATATTCTTAATGTATATCTAAAGCCATTTAAAGCCTCCCTTTTTCTCCTAAACAAAAATCATCTCTGGTTTGAGCTTATTTCTACATGGGTGTCGAAAATTATTATATAAAAATAAAGCCATTTACTTACGTAAATGGCTTTGTACAAGCAGCATCTGCACAAACTATGTATGTGCATAAAATTTTAAGCCTAAAATTTTTCTATATCTCTAATGTGTATCTAAAGCCATTTACCTATATGCCGCTAAATTTACAAACCATATATGCACGTATTATTTGCCAAACTAGTAGTTTATCCTGGTATTTTAATCTTATAAACACACAAAAACATAACCAAGTAATACCAGAGGTGACAACAGCTCATGGCAGCAATGCCGTTTAGGACACCAATGAAGCAAACACCACAGAGACCTCAATGATAACAGGGATCACGAGATCGGGTCAGCAAGTTCATTTTCCCACTAGATATGTCACTATATGTTCAATTTAAACGTTGTCGCTGGGAGGGGAGTGTGTAGCGGCACACTTTCCGTCTAGGGATGGCAACACCTACGAACTAGAACCAAAACTTTTCCAATTCCAGAACCAAAACTGACGCTAAGTTCGCGGCAAAGTAAGTGATTAGAGAGAGACTTCCTCGTAACGTCCACGCCTTTGCATGCGTATGTTCTTCACGATTGTACAAGCTTACGTTAATCTCGGAATCCATATTATCGTACGTATGTAATTAAAGTTCAGTTTATTCGGAACATAATGTTTTGATATTCTGTTTGTGAACCGGCCAATTTTATCGTACTCCCACGAAACCGCGATAATCTATATACATGTTTATTCAATAATAAATTATCGCCATATACAAATCCATTCAGGAATATGTTATTGCTATATACAACTTCATTCAAAACTAAATTATTGTCTTATAAAAGTTCATTCAAAAATAAATTATCGTTATTGGCAAGTTCGATAAATATTTGTACTATTGGAAATCTTCCGGACTGCAGTAAATAATATTGTATACAGGTTTAATACTATGTATAGATTTTCCTGGATTACTAAACGTAATTTTCATTAATTATCAAATCCGATAATTGCTAATAGGATATTCAGTATATATCAATGTGCGTTTTACTAGTGTCATCTTGGTGCTCATAAACTTAAAATTATTATTTTATAAAGAGTACACTTTGACCATTGGCATGGTAATTACGAGTTAATAAGAAAGAAAGGCGTTTCATCTAGCTTTCATAAACATTCTCTAATCCTTTCAGAAACACGTGTTTTCATAGACATTAATATAATTTGCGAATATGATATTTGGTTCTGAAGCAACATACAAAGTTAAAGTTAAAAATATATGTTCCAGAAAGGGGCGTACAGGATTTAAACCTTATGTTATTCAGATATTATAACTTCCATTTAATTATGTAATTGAAAGATTTAACAAAACGTTGAATTAAACTTTTCAACGTTTTGTTAGCCCAGATACTATAGTATAGCCCAGATGCTCTTGCGCCATAAAAAGTCCAAACAAACAAACAAACTATCCAAGTAAATAAAAAGCTAAAACAAGTTACGAAATGGTAATGCCCACGACGAGATCTTTCATTTTATTGTATTGAAAGAATAAAATATGTTCTTTTTACTCGGTGATAAGTTTTGTTTTGTGTTTCTTTAATTCCAGACACACCAATTTGCCGATCTGGGCAACAGACCATGTATGGAGCCATGCTTCATTATCCGGTTGAAATAGCTTGCGAAGTAGAAGCAGATCCCGATGACGTGAATTTTCGCTGGGAATTTAACAGTTCCACGGGCACTGTAGAACTGGTGCCGACTCTAACCTCGGGCCGTAAAAGTGTTGTTCACTACATACCTCGTTCCGATCAAGATTACGGCACCTTGTCCTGTTGGGGCAAAAACCGTGTGGGCCTCCAAAAGATACCATGCTTCTTCATTGTCATCCCTGCAGGTATTGACTGGTGGGTTACGAGCACAGCATGGCTATTTGCAATGTTGCAGTTTGTCTATCTGCTTAAGTTCAGACTTTTGAACTGTAAATAGCGCCAAGTGTAATTGCTGCAAATATCAGTAATTTATTTTTATGGTGCAATTTGACATTATTCTTACTAATAGGTTAACTTTATATAAAATTAATGTAGCCCTGGTTTACTTGTGACGTCAGCTCACATCTAAAACAATGATTTCCACTCAAACGAAAAGGTACTGGACGTTTGAAAATATTTTGTGACTAGCAACGCGCTTTAAGATAGTCTTTACGTTAGATCAAATACTAAATGAACCTCAACATGTAGTGCTTTGTGGGATTACTTCTGATGGTATTCACAGCTTGTGCAGACGTACTGTTGAGATAATGCATATTGCTATTATAAATAATAATATAAATATTCATAAAATGATAACAATTAGTTATCTTCTTCTATGAACAGATAAATTTTCCCTTTAGCCATCGAAATCACTCACCGGTCAAGTCAAACCATGACCGCTTAAGAAAAAATTTACTGAATGTTTAACTCAAGATCACGAACAAAAACTGCAGTATTCAGAGCAGGGTGTCCAACATTTGGCCAGGGAACCACAATCTGGCCCGCTTATAATGTTTTGAATAAAAAAAAATCCCAAATTAAAAATTTTATGTTTTTTTTTTCAAAAATAAAAAAAAAATCACGGGAACAGCACATGGGTGTCTTATACTATATTACAAATAAACAAACGAATAACCTGAAAAAAACTCTGACTTTTTTTTTTTGCAAAACCGCTACCCGCCAGATTCGTGAAAATTTCTTAAGTGGTCTGCTGCCTAAGCAGGTTAGACAACCCCTACTTAGGGTTTTATTAAACATGCATTATTCTTAAAGGGGCACACGACCTCTAAATTACTTTTCATATTAATGGAAACCTCTAAATACAATAATTTTTTGTTCATGAACTTAAATATACCTAAATTGCCTCTTACCGGGTTGGTGTGAAACTGGCACCTTGACCGATTAGTCACTTCAGACAGTGAACCGGAAACTTGAGCTGTTCATAGAGGTGTATAATTAATTGTGGAATCATAATAAAAACCTTTAAACTAAAGATTTTAAAATTATACAGTTATTGTTAAGCAAGAAGAGACATTCGGCAACAAAATGTTATAGAAATATTTTAAAAATTATAAAATTCAAGAATATTAAAAGAAACCAACGAACAAAGGTGGGGGAGTCTGTTGAGTAGACGACCAATTAAAACTGGACCTGATGAAAGCGAATTCGTGATATAAATGCTTAATAATATCATATATTTTTCTATAACAGATGCAGTGATTCTTTGATGTTCCAGTCTCAAATTTCTTTCATTTGTGAATTTATTAAATCTTTCTTGTTCCATTCATTCTTTAAACATATTCCAAGCCACAGGATAATTCAATTCAATTCAATTCAGTTTATTTCCTGGGCATCATTCAAGAAAAAAAGAAAATACAACATAAATAATAACACAGTGAGGACGATGTCAAAGTGGTGATGAGAATAAAGACACACATGTGCTTGGCGGAGTTCTCATCAGCAAGGATGACAAAATAATACATACAGACAGACACATGACACAATACATTGATGACATAGTAATAGCAAACAGATACACACACGCATGGACATATGAATGACATAATATATTGATGACAGGATAGTGACAAAACTCAAAAGATATATACTTCTAGCAGCTATTTCAGGTATGTGTTAAGGGATATTAAAATTAACGTGAATTTAGTTTTCAAGTTTGTAAGTTAGAATCCATTCATTTATTTTGATGTTTTTAGTTTAGTATAAGTACGCGTTCACTTTTAATATCTGTAAAGGCTCAATTCATGAAACCGTTACGTTATATTCCACTATTTGATTGAGGTAAACGCCATATTTCTGTTCGAAAAGTTTTTGAAATTCATATATATTGCAGGGATTGTGTTAAACTTTTAGTGCAGAATTGAAGATAACAAATAGATAACAAATAGAAGCACTAAAGCCTTTTCAAAATTTCAAATTCACGATGCAAATTCTAGAAGCAGAAAATTCTTAAATATATACAAAAAAAACAGTAGTTTTTCGCATTTTTATAGTGCCTAAATTTTATATATAGGCTAGTCATGAATTCAGTACTTTTTCAGTATGCGATAACACTAAAAACAGTCTTTTATACAAAGTGGAATTTTATAAAATTTCCATACGTACGCGGTATCTTCACATTTCTCATACATTTTGCAAACTACATGCTTTCTGGGGACACTTGTACAGTCCGTACTCGTAACATATGCTAGAGAATGCCTCTTTATAGATCACTCATATAGACGTATGCATATTGATTTGAATAACGAGATTTAAGGCAATTTTTTCATGATATCGCGATGGGAAAATAGACCGTGAAAAAATACCACGTTGTTAAAACATACCATGTTGGGAAGAATTTTGTGATTGAGACGGGTTATGCAGTCTAGAGACAGACGTGAATGCGTTTCCAATCCGATGGCGTTTGTGGCCGCGGGCTACAGTGGAATGCAGAAATAGATTGATACGTTTGTCACACAGAATCTACCGTTGACCTCGTTACCGTCGCGTCGTTGAACTCGCCGCCAATTTTCACATTTTCGCGTGCCCTGTGCTTCCTGACCTTCTCAACCATTGACAATTGTATATACCTGAATGGCTTCTGCGACGGTTTATACTATGCATCTTTTTTTTTATGTTGGCTTTTAAAGCGTGAGTTTTGGCCGACCTTGTAAAATTTTTCAATTTTATTTTCTTGTTCGAAATTTTTTCACAAGCTAAAACTGGTTCAGTATGTTGGAGTGTACGTTAAATGCATAAACCTAATCGAAATCTATGGTTTGAGATACAAATCAGTGCCATAACTGCTTTGAGCCATAAGCTATGCAGATTGGAAATTTCCTCAGACACCCAAATTGTCCATTTTGCATCAAGTCCCGCCCACTCGCCTACTGCGCATGCACGCGCGGCAACTTCACATATTTGCGGGAACAGAATTACATGCCGGTAAAAATGATAGCAAAATCATTCTAGTCGGGCTTATATTTTCAGAGTTATTCAATGTTTTTTATGGGCATGTAAAGGTTACATCGAGATTTCTGAGAAGTCATCTAGTAATGTCAGGGATTTCTAGACATATTCACGTCAAAATGGGAAAATACTCAAGAGGCTTCCGATTAACGCAAAAATGTAGTGGTGGCAAATATTTTAAATTAATTGATTAATTAATTTGCTTGTAAATTTCATTGATAATTCTTCAAAATTACTATCTTGGGAACACACTTTCTTAAATTATGAGTTATTTCAGAAGAACATGGTTGAATTTATTTTAAACCGATCTACCTCTCCATAAAATAAACCTTACGAAGTTTATTTTCTTTTTACGAGTTTAGTCATGAAATAGCGAAATAAAAACTAAAACAAGTTGCGTGAAATGTAACTGCGTGATCCGCCTTAGGCCTTTAACTGGGTTTTACAAAATGCTTCCTCGCGACCAAGCACGATTAGCAATTAAATTAGTTAATAATCAAATCCCACAACTTCTTTAATTAGAAAACGAATTTACATCTTATAAATTTCTTAAAGATAATGCAACTAAATTTGAATATTTATAAGTTAACGCACAGTAAAGAAGTACGTTTTCGAATTCCCCCGTGGCGAAAAATTAGGCTCTTGTGACTTAGTTTTCTCAATTCTTAATTAACGTTTATTATACGTAACATTTAGAAGTTAATTAAGATGTTTTTAGCGAAATTCTACTGGAGAATTATTTTCTGATTTTGAATAAAAAATTCTAAGCCATTTCGCCAAGTATCGACAATGCACATCTTTACAAATCAGAACAAATTTATTCATCGCCGGAGGGATTCTATTATGCGGTAAAAATTCTTTCCGTTAGGATGTGTTTCGTAAAGCAGTAAAGCACTCCATATAGTAAACGACTTAATGCAAAAAACAAAAAATGAAATACCTCTAAATAACGGACTCCTCGAAACGTGAAAATGTGTCCTCTTTTGCTAGCGTTAGAGCACAGCAAGTATTGTGTCTGGGTAAAGGGAATGTCTGAAAGAATAAGTAAATTAAAGAACAAAATGACTTAAAGTTATTTTCTGTCATTTTGGAATACTTTGTCTTAAACAGGATCAGCAAATGCTTTTGAATAAACCATGTATGCAAAGAACATTACCTTAGCTTATATCAAACGGGCTTCATACTTATAATTTTAAGTGTCATTTCGACAGCAATTGGAAAATGCATTCGCAATGCTTATGCACGTATATGATGACAAAACTCTTCGCAATAATCTGTTGTTATAGGTTATTTCTGTTCTTATATCCGTCATGGCGAAAAAATAATTACAGTCAAATTTCTGTATGTCAGAATCGGCGAGTCCATGTAAAAATCCAGTATATAAAAGTGATTGTTCCAGTTAAGATTCATTAGGACGTCAAACCGTGAGTTTACCACACCAAAACTCTGATAAATAGATAATTTCTGTATTCAGATATTCCATTACATATCAGCAGTTGTTGCAGTATTCATAAAGGATATGTAAAACCAAACACAACGCGTTGCTATTGAAAAAAAACACTATATTTTTACGTTAAATTTTTATCTAAAATAAAGTTAAAGTTCAACGATTGGTATAAAGTTAAATATAGAGAGTATTGGTAGTTTGGAATTGTGATTTCTGATGTCGACTTAATTAAACAAGTAAACATCACAGGATAATAATAGTCAGAAACCATTTTTAACTTTTACTTCTTTAAAAGAACTGTTTGGCTGACTTATGAGTCTACGTATTAAAATTTGCAAGACGTATCAATACCGACACAAGCAAAAAAACGCAGGTACAGTGAATTTCTTTGGTACAGATTCTTTTCAGATTCTAATCTAAACTTGTTTACCAATATACTAGCTGATTCTGATTGGACAGAATTATTAACTTTGAAAGATCTTATTGAATTCTACTGGGATTACAGCGCCTCCTCCGGAAGGCCACTCTTCCTAATGAAACCCTTGAATAATTCCTCCTACATTGAATCCTATGCTTTATTTTTTTTAGACATATTTTAAGATCTATTCCGATTACTTCCCAAAAGTTGCAAAGCATCCCATAAGAAATCAAGAAAGCCGTGGATAACCTGCTCTTTATACAGAGCAATAAATAAGAAAAACCGACTTTATTCAAAATTTATTAAAACAAAAGAGCCACAGCATTAGTTGACATTTCGATGTTTTCGTAATCAATTAAATACTAATCTTCGTGGGGCCAGAAAAGATTAGTATTTTAATTTGTTCCAATTTAGTAATCCTAAGCAAACTTGGAGGACAATAAATCAATTTCTTGGGAAAAATAGATCATGTTCCCCCAATAAAATTATTTTTAACTGCACCACATATTCGGATTCTTATAATATTGCATCCACCTTCAAGAAATACTTGATCGAGGCTCCTAATATTTTAGGTGCTCAATTAAAACCCCGGCAGTCACAACCTAATATTTCCGATGATTGTGCTAACACATTTTTTATTAATCCAGTGACTTATAAAATACTAACGACGCTATCCGCTATTGATAAAACGAAGTGACCTGGCTTTGATGACGTTCATCCTTGCACCGTTCGTTCGGTTGCTAATTCCCTTATAGTGCCGTTAGTTCATGCTTACAACAACATTTTTGAAACCGGGACTGTCCCCTCCGCATTTAAAGTCGGTAAAATAATTTTGATCTACAAACAGGGTAACACCGCAGACCCTGCAAATTACCGTTTTATAACAATTCTTAGTATTTTTGCTAAAATTTTTGAGAAAGTCTTTTATGCACGGCTTATCACATTTATTTCAAAAAATAATCTAATTAATAAAAATCAATTTGGCTTTCAGAAAGGTAAATCAACTGAGATAGCACTATTGGCTATAACCAATTTCATATATAGTAATTTTGATAAACATACATCGATTCTTGGTATCTTCTGTGAACTCTCAAAGGCCTTTGACACACTAGATCACAAACTTTTACTAGATAAATTATTTAATGCAGGATTTAGAGGAATATCATTACGGGTCGAAAACAATATGTTCTTATAAATAATTCTGCTTCAACTTTCCTTGAACTTGCATTTAGAGTACCACAGGGTTCAATTTTAGGACCTTTATTGTTCATTCTTTATGTTAATGATATTCTTTTACTTAATACTCAAGCTCAAATTATTGCGTATGCTGATGATTCAAGTATTTTTTTGCTCACCACAATGTACACGAGCTTATAGAAATGACCAATCATGATATTAAGCATTTCTGCAACTGGTTCAATTACGCTGGCTTAACACTTAATCTTTAGAAAACCAATGCCATGCTCTTCAGATCAGGTCATAATAATTTAGCTTCGTTACCTCCAATTATGGTTAATAATGCACCTATTCCATCCATAAGTGATTTTAAACTTCTGGGTGTCATTTTTGAATCTTCCATGAAATGGATGAGCATGTTGAAATGATTTCTATTAAAATCGGTAAATTTATTGGAGTGCTCAACCGTATCTCACAGATATTTCCTCATAAAGTTCTTTTACTTTTATACTACTCTAACATTTACTCACACATTAATTATTTCCGTTTGATTTGGGGCCATACATCTACATATAATCTAAACAGGTTAACAGTTCTCCAAAAACGGTCTTTTAGGTTTAAATCTTTTCCACAAAATAATATATTAACAGTTTCAACATCCTTACCTTATAATGGTTTACCCATTTTTGATATATATTATTTTAAATTAGGCCAATTAATGTATGGTAGAATTTATGATAATAAGTATACAAATATTATCTCCCTTACTTATTTTTCCCCATAATCACAACACCCTTCATAGAAATTATTTCTTACCATGTCGCTCGCGTATATATCTCACGTATAACAATAATATAAGCTCAACTGGCCCGAAATTATGGAACCGTTTTCCCTCAGAATTTAAGTCACTATCGTGTAAGCCCATTTTTAAGAAAGGGCTTAAGTTGTGGTTACCCGATGGCCAGGTTTTTTCATAATTTTGAATCAAGTTATTATTTTTTTATTTTTTTTATGTCATGATTATTTGTGCTGTACATAACATGATCTAATGTTTTGGTTATCATATGCGATTGAATTTGTCTATAAACTATTCCATTAACCACTACTGCGACTTGACCTCTAATTAAACTCGTTCACCAGCAGCGGCAGTCGGTTTTGGGTGACAGCGAGCTTGTTAGACCTTTCCTTGGCCTTTTTTTGCCTTCCTCCGCGCGTGTCGTGTTTTGAAGTCGTGGAGAAATAAATTATTATTATTATTATTATTGCAATTATTTTGCTGAAACGAAAAAAATATCATTATAGTTATATACATACTTAACTTTAATATGCTGCATTTATACTTTTCGGGATTGACCTGTTCAATTAAGAATAAGAGCAATTGTCTTTTGCTGTTATTATTGGGTACATGATATGCAAACAGGCATTATCGCTGATTTGTTGCCGAGTTTATGGTAAATATTTGAACTCTGCGAAAATTTAATTCATTGAGCAATCTCTGGGCGAAAGTGTCAGAATTATATTTCATTTACCGCTAATTACACTGATAGTTTTAGATTTGAAATTACTACATGCAACACATTTGCATAATGAAATGATTATGATCCGTAGGTTCGGTTGTGTTTCGTCGCAACAGGAAATCCGCATTTGTAGCCATTATTTTAAAATTTTCTTTTGTTACTTTTCCCAGCAATTTCATAATTATCCGTAGCTCAAGTAATTGAATGTTTACGTTGAAAAAGCATCTATACCAGGAAACTACGGTACTTTAACGATGTAATCCAATTCTGGTGAATAGCTTTGCTAAATCCGGCGTCATCCTCAGATTCGTCTCACCTTCTATCTGCTGAATAAACTTCAATTTCTCTGCACAATAAAATACGCTTTATCATAGGCGTACGCAGAAAGTTTGTAAGGGGGTTACAGAGCTACAACTCACATATTCCTATGTTAAATATACAAAATTTCATTGCAATGGGGGGTTACAACCCCCATCAACACCCCCTGCGTACGCCAATGTGTTTTGTATTAGGCTAGTGATGTCCAAAGAGCGTATAAAGTAATGAGGTTTGGATTTCCGGATAAAACAGGGTTATGCACGGTATTTTGGAAAGCACCTAAAACAGGGTTATGCACGGTATTTTGGAAAGCACCTAAAACAGTTTTTCCCGACTGGATGCATTGTCTAGGATTAGCATGTACCTTAAATAGTTTTACCTAAATAAATAATTAAATAATTAAAATGATAATCAGATATTTAAATAATAACTAGAAAAATAAATTTAATTTTTTGCCATAATAATCAAATAAATTTTCAATTAACTAAATGTAATACAATTCTGCTGTATTAGTTACCAACTACTACCTCAGCTTTGATGCAATGCTACTAGAGATATACAGATACTCTGTATGTATATACAGGGTGTTCGGTAAGTACCGCATAAACTCCCTGGCACGCGATTCTATGTTCACTTTTAAGACAAAAGACAAGAGGAACGATTTTTGATTGACGGATTCGTTTATGAATAATAAGCACTTCAAAATTTTTACCTGCTTTCTAGTGCTTCAAGAGAGCGTGCTTCTACAGAGTTTTAGCCAATGACTAAAGCCACGCCCCTTGGTTTCTCCGCCTCCAGAATATAAATAATTTAATTCGCTATGAGAAAGAATTTCTTGGTCATGTACTATTTAAATTTAGTGCTCAAATTTCACTCGGCCCGCCTTAGAATAAAGTAATTCTACGTAAATGTTAACCTGTGCTATCGAATTTGGCGGTGGCGCACTTATTAACACTTATACTTTTAAATCCCAAGTTTACAATATATATGGTAGCTAAGATATGATGTAGCTAAGAGTATTGTCACCCACAGCAAATTAAGGCTCCGGGGCCCACCCACTTCCATGAAGGTGGGTAGTATGGGGCTCCAATTCTAAATTTCTTTATTTTTATAATTTAAGCCTCAGAAGATGATTTTTAAGGCCATATTTCACTGAAAATGCATTGTGCTAAATTTTATTTTAGTTTACAGTATCGCACTTAGCTATTTTTTAATTTAGTTTAAAATAAAGTTTATTTTATTTTGAATAGCAAACTAAAACACTTTAGTTTGAAGTTTTTAAAAATAAAACGACTGCAAATAACGCCATATCATTTCACTTAATTACAAAGAAAGAATTATTATACAAAAGAGGAAATCTCATTTACAACTTAGGTGTCAAATTTGGATCCACATCGACTATATCCACGGTCGCCAAACTCAGTACTTATGGGAGCTACTTTTAAAATTCAGTACGATATATCCAGGAAAATTATAAATGGGCGCCTCTACCATGTACCTATGGAGAAGATTCATAAAAAAAGGGCAATTACACTAAAAGAAATTATTGTAAAAATGGTCTCTTTTTAGTGGTGGGGAGGGGGCGCGCATTATTTAAATATAAATAAATACTAATACAAGTAGCTACGATGCATTTTAATATACTCGAAGACGAAAATCAGGAATCTATTTTTTCATAAAAACGTTACCTTATAAAGGTTTTAGCGCATAATGGGCATGTGCTGTCATATGTTTGAATTCTGAGACAACTCTTCTCCGTCTCCCCTTTCCCCCCTGCCCTCCATACTGCTTGTACAAGCAATGTTCTAAAATATTGATTCCCAAACCACTGTGAAAGGTTATAGTATAATATTTTCACATAATAATTTAAATAAATATTTAATCACGTATGCATTGATTTAAAATATGACGTAACATAACTAAGGCATGTAATTTGTTTATTTACATTGTACTCCCTAAAAACAATGCATTCTGTTCAATACATAAAATAAAAACTTATTTTTTCAATCATGTAATTTGATTTGGAATCATGGGATTTGACCTTCGGGGGTAAATCTCTAACGGAAACAAATAATGAAGCCAAGAGTACCAAAACATTAGGAGTAAATACGTGAATATGCTCGGAAGTATCACCTGGACGATTTTTGCCCATAAAATATATTGTTTCTGATACCAAAAATGCAGCAGCGTGGGTAAATTTTCATTCTAGAGGGGGCCAGACCTCTTTGGGGGGGGCAGAACTAAAAAAAATTACCTATTAATATTAGAAAAATGTATTGAAAACACGTATTTTTTAAGGGTTCTGGTGGGTGTGGCTTCAGACACCCCAGTGCCCTTGAGCAGATATAATTACGTTTACAATATTAATCATCTTGACAAATCTGTAATAATAACACACAAAAAAAATTCAATTTCAGTTTTAAGGAAACACAAAATACTGAACATTTCGATAGAATATCGCTTGACGAAAATTTCGCGGAAATAACTGAGAAAATCGCAATTTTCAAAAACCAATTAAAAATCAACATATGCGTTTTATAGAAAAATAATTACTGAATCTTAATAACCACATTAGGTACTAAAAAGTGCACTAAGTCTCAAGTGTAGATGCGATTGACACCAAAAAAACTTCCCTTGGTAGTATAGTACTGACAGCTCGTGGAACCCAAAACAAACGTAAGATCTAAAATATAAAGTATAGCCCCCTTAAATCCTTGAAACGCCACTAACTTCAATCAAAATTCACCTTATGTATTACAAGAAGGCTTTAAGCGTTTAAAAAATTATGATGGAATTATAATTTCAAATAAAAATCCAAGGAAAATCTGAAATGCCAAAACTGCTCAATCTCACCCTTTTTACCAAAAATAAAGTATACACTTACCAGAAAAATTTATGAGGCGTTCGCTTCGGACGTAACATTCGCATGCGCCCTCAATGCGCGCAAAGATTTTCCTTGTTGTGATTTTCGAAGAACATTTCGTCGAATTTCAGTACCTCTTTCACGTCGTGAACTCATTTCGTAATTTAATTACATGCTGGGAGAAAAAAAACTTACATTGTGATAACGTAACTAAATGTTAATAAAATTGGTAATAAGCATCCACCACGACGTACAGTAATAGTGGCTTGAAGAGGTTTTCTATTGGTGTATACGTTACTTAATTTTGAAATTTCTAATACTATACGTTTAGCATTACAATATATATTTCTAAAATACTACTGTTAATTCTGAATTATATATTGGCTTAATATATATTTTAATGTGTAATTTACAATTTCTATCAAAATTAAATTCTGATTATAATTTCATAAAGGTTTTTAGGATGCCAAAAAAAATCTGTTTGGTGTATACTCAATTTTGGGAGCCGCTGTATGTTAAGATGCTTTTCTTATAACACCGATTAAATGCTCAGGACCCTGTCTGTCGCTTTAAATCAAATTTGAGATTTCAAATTCTACATTTGTACAAAGTCAATTAACAATCTTTTCGCCTTCTCTTCCGATACTTGGCGACGGTTTATCTTACATTGGGTTGCAATATTTAAAAACGTCTGACGACGCTTTCTGTTACATCACTGCATTTTGCACACGCGTTACTTTTCTTTCAAGCTGAACTCTTCCAATAAAAAAGGCTGTTCATTCTAAGGCGGGGCCGACTAAAATTTGGGCCCTAAATTTAAATAGCACGTGACCAAGAAATTCTTTACAATAGCGAGTTAAATCCTTTTTATTCTGGAAGCGGGGAAACCAAGGGGTGCAGCTTTCGTCATTGGCTGAAACGACGTAGAAGCACGCTCTCTTGAAGCACTATTGGCTCTCAGATAGAAATTTTGAAGTGCTTATTATTCATAAACGAAGCCGTCAATCAAAAATCATCCCTCTTGACTTTCGTCTCAGAATTGACCATAGAATCGCGTGCCAGAGAGTTTATGCGGTAGTTACGGAACACCCTGTATATATATATATATATATATACAGGGTGTATACAAAATGGCGGAAAAAGTTCACTACACGATTCCTTGTGAAAAAAGGAATAAAAAATGTCCAGTGTAATTTTTGCTTAAAATCAATATTTAATAAGATAATTAAGGCCAAAGATGAACGAATCACGCTCCAGACACGCCCATCATTAGAAAAGCAAACCAAAGAAATTCTTGGAGAGGCATGGCTAAGCACAAATGATCTTATTCGTTAAGTTCAAACCCGAAAATTTAGTTGAGTGTCCAAATACGTCATTGGAATTCCGAAGTATGGCAACCTAGTGAAAGTTTTTTCGTCACCAAAGAAAGCCAATTGAATACCAATCTTTTTCTAAATCTGGTAACTTTATAAAAAATGTATCTTTTGGCATAGGGAGCATTCAAGTATTACGTAAGCATTTCAAGGGGAAGGGTGTCTTTGTGCTTATTTCCATATGTTAGCCAATTTTAATTCTTGCTTACCAATGGGGGTGGTGTTGAAAATGGCCAAAATATTGCTTATGTAATACTTGAATGTTTCCGTAGCCGCTATCATGGGGTGGTGGCGGGTAATCTCTTTATGAAAGGTAAGCAGAAGTACGGCAATAAGGAAGGGGAATAGCCATTTTGAAGCCATCTGGCAACCCCTTTTCCCGGCATTTAATCCTGTTGTTTTTGTATTCGCATATCATATGACAGCAGTGGCGTACTGATTACCTCTGCAGTAAGGAAAGCCCGAGAGGAAAAGGACCCAGTTCGTCATTGTTCATTTTCCACAAAACTTATAGTAAGTACTTTGAGAAAAAAAAAAATATCTATTATTTTACAATTAATGAGGCAAAAATTAATCATATGAAATTTTCTTTAAAAAATGAAATAGCGATCATCAGTTTCCAAATGGAAGGAAATAGCCTATGGCAAACTCAGAAGCAGCATGAACCTACTCCAAATGGATAGGGCGGGGGGGTCATTAAGAACTCGGTACAGTCAATGAACTTGGTAAACCAAATGGCTTTCAATTGTAGCTTTGTTTAAAATATTGGAATAGGTGCTCGTCACTGGCCGTGGTGCATTATGCATTTCAAGGGGCTCTATGCGCCGGTCTGGAGTTCACCATCATATCGTTGATAGCAAATACATCGCAAGCCTGTCAGACTGGCACGCGAAGAAATGTCGCTGGGACGCGGCTACTTACAAAATAAGAAAAAGTTACTATTAATTTTAATATTTTCCCCACAACAAAGAAGAAAAAAGGTTGAACCTAGTGGCAAACAGCCCATTCCGATCCGTATACATCCCATCCCTGGTATGAGTGGTTTTGCACGAGAAATCGCCAAATCTAGTGTCTGCTATTAATTATGACGTAAATGAACTAACTTTTGGGTGGAGTTCCAACCCCTTAAATTTCAAGTAACACGTGACCTAAGCAAGTTTTTAAAAACCCATTGAAATCTTAGCTTCTTATCTCTCTTCGTAGAAGGGCCGTACATGCGCAAACGCATGTGTCGTTGTATTAAAGCGATGTTAAATGGGCTGGCTTTGCCTTATTATTGGTTTAACTATGATTTGAAATAACTTATTAAATATTGATTTTAAGCAAAAATTGTACTGGACATTTTTTATAACAAGAAATCGTGTAGTAAATTTTAACCCGCCATTTTGTATACACCCTGTATATATATATATATATATTCTTGCACTCCAGCCAAGTTTAATAAGAACTCAATAGACGTATTAAATTTGGCTGGAGTGCATTTGGAAGAAACAGTTTTATCCTGAAGGGGAAATTGCCTTTGTGTCTAAAAAGAAAGGTCTTCAACCAGTGTGTATTGCCAGTCCTCTCTTATGGATCAGAGACATGGAGTCTAACAGTTGGAGCAATACGAAAGTTACAGACAACGCAAAGGAGCATGGAGAGGTGCATGCTTGGAATAACTAGGAGAGATCGAAAAAGGAACACTTGGGTGAGAGAGCAAACTAGAGTAGAGGACATCATTGTTAAAGTAAAAGGGCTGAAATGGCGATGGGCTGGGCATATTGCAAGAAGAACTGATCAACGATGGACAACAGAAATTCTGAACTGGATTCCAAGAGACCACCGAAGACCTAGAAAACGTCCTCAAACTAGATGGGACCTTCATCCAGCAGTGGATAGATAATGGTTGAATATGATGATGATGATGATATATATATATATATATACTCTCTCTATATTGATTCTATATTCGAATAGTTTTGACACAAATTTTTATTTACATCACAAGGTATATTATTTGTGTTATAAAATACTTTAATTGTGACACGTTAAAATTTTAGTTATAGCTTTACACTATTATAGTATTCTGATGCTTGCAAATGGGGCGATAGTAATGAAAAATTTAGAAAATACTTTATTATTTATCATGTTATTTTTCATATGAGCACCAAAGGATTCCCAATAAATGCATTTTCCAAACGAAATAAATGTGTTATAATGTATATCTTATCTAAGTGCTTTGAATATAATTGAGATCTCAAAAATATGAATAATTATGAGCCCTTCAATACCAGAGTTTTAAAAAGAAGATAAGAATTTTGTTTTTATAAAGGATAAAAACAATTGTGTTTGTCAATTCAAAATCCATTCACTTGTATAAAACTTTAACAGCCAACAACTGGATCCCGTATTTGTTTCCGATAGTTAATTTTAAAATACGGGAGTACTTCATTAGCAAAAACGGAGCAAATGATGCGAAATTAAGCCACATCCGTTTCTTTTACCAAAACTAATCTCCCATTCTTCTTTATTACAATTCTTCTTCTGGCTAATTACCAAAAAGTATCCCAAGTCGGGAGAAAGCAGGCCATAAAAGAACTCTTCTGCAGATGAGGATAGGATGTATCTTTTGGTTCCGCTTTGCCCGCCATCGAGAAATCGGATTAAATAGGCCTATGGAGATTTAGGAGGACGATGCCATGAAAAAGGTCATGGCACATCGAACATCTGCTCCATTATCACTCGTCCCATGCATTGGGATGAAGAAACAACCCATTTACATTCTAGCCACGGATTGGTCGAAGGAGACAGAATATTATCCAATGAGAGGAACGGAAAAAGCGGCAATACCAAAGGAGAATTATGTTTTATTTCACCTATTTTCAATGCGTGGAGGATAGCGCATTGAATTATTAGTTGTCATCCTTTATGTGAGAGGTCAGGTCTCATAGTCATCTCTCTGTCTCGAAACTGAATTTCTTAATTTTCTTTATGCCGTGTCACTTTTCACTTCTCAGCATTAGTCAAACAGACAAAGATAGTATTTGGAACAGAATTAAATATTTGATGAAAAGGTTAAACAGCACTTCCACGGCACGTTTATTTTGTTCGGCAAAATAATAGCACGTCAGCTCTATTATTAATAAAAAAAGTACCTCATTGGAAACTGATTCTAATAATCTTCTCTAATGCGCAGTCCGCACTTTTGTGCAGGATTATTTATTTTACTTTTTACATGTAATACATTTATTTTCAAATTCAGATATATTATTATTAATAGAAAATAATTGCTGAATAATTTCAATCTTAGTTCAATATTAATCATTTAACACAATTCTTACACATATCATCATCATCGTCATCAGGATGATACATATATTAATTTTGTGACTTCTTTATTCGGGGGCGGGGGGGGGGAGTGAATACTCCGAGAGATCCCACTTTTGAACTTACGCTACGCCATAATCATATCTTAATTTCAGGTTTGAAAACATTTTTTGTTTTTGACGCCATTTGCAAAAGTAAGCCCTGTGGTTGCGTAGTAATAATGCATTCATCTAGTCTGCTGGTAACCAGGGTTCGAATACCAGCAGTCCAAAATGAAATCTTACAAGCTTTGGGTTCGAATTCCAACAGTCCAAAATTAAGCTTACCTGTTTTGGGTTCTAATTCCAACAGTCCAGAATGAATGTTTATCTGATTTGTGTTCGAATCCCAACAGCCAAAATGAAAGCTTACCTGCTTTGGGCTCAAATCCCAACAGTCCAAAATTAAAGCCTACTTGCTTTTTGTTCGAATCCCAATAGTTAAAATGAAAGCTTACAGGCTTTAGTTTCGAATTCCAAGAGTCCAAAATGAAATGTTACAAGCTTTGGGTACAAATTCCAACAGTTCGAAATTAAAGCTTACCTGCTTTGGGTTCGATTTCCAACAGTCCAAAATGAAAACTACCTGTTTTGGGTTCGAAGTCCAACAGTTCAAAATGAAAGCTTACCTGCTTTGTATTCGAATTTCAACAGTCCAAAATGAAAGCTTACCTGGTTTGCGTTCGAATACCAGCAGTCTAAAATGAAAGCTTACCAATTTTGGATTCACTTTCCAACAGTCCAAAATGAAAGCTTACCTGCTTTGGGTCTGAATTCAAACAGTCCAAAATGAAAGCTTACCTGTTTTTTGTTCGAATTCCAATAGTTAAAATGAAAGCTTACCTGTTTTGGGTTCGAACTCCAACAGTCCAAAATAAAAGGTCACCTGCTTTGTGTTCGCATTCCAACAGTCACGTTCAAATTCCAACAGTTGGGTTCGAATTTCAACAGTTACAAAAAAGATTACTTACTAATTGTTCATTTTAGCTCATTGGTAAGATTTATGTCTTAGGTAAAGAAGTTCGAACTCCTCTGAGAAATAGTGGTCTATTACCCCAGAGTAATGTAATGACATCACTTTCGTCTGTTGTGCCAATGGTGTCGTAAAAACTCATACCAATATTCTATACACCGTAGATCGGAATTTTGTTTCGTAGGTAACAGAAATTCCAATTCCACAGGAAACTAGGTTCCAGCCTAGTACTCTTCTTGAGCGGTAAACACACAAGCACTATTTTAACGACACTCTGTACAATTACATGAAAGTGCATATGAGTTATTGTGAAAGAATGAATATGTTATGGAATATGCTGAACTTTTTCCAATATGAGAATATTTCTGCATGACATTAATGAAGGGAAGTTTTCCTCTGTGGATTTGAAACTTTATTTGAAATTACTGCTCTGTTATAAGGAAGCTTGAAAAACGTGTAATAAATTATCAATATATTAATTATAAAATAATTAATTTTAGAACGTAGTAAATAATTTAAAGGAAATGAAAAATTCGACATATAGAATAAGTTTGCGCTTAAATGATCACAATTTCTGTATCTTAACTCATAGGTCTGCACCTTTACAAAAGATATTTATAAACCCGCATAAATTATGCAATGTAAGAGTAGAGTGTATATCCATATATCAGAAATTCATATAAATGAAAGTTTTTTCGAACCCATAATATGAAATTCCCGTGATAATTTCGTATGCAAAAAATATTTGTGTATCTCGAATTTTACATATCAAAAAAGTTTTATGGAACTTTCAAATTCAATTTAAAGAAGTTTAGCCGTAGTTAATATAATAAAGTTATTTATATTGAATTTCCACTTGCATGAGTTAATTTCTTTAGCGCACTGTACTTTGACAAATACAAATATAAGCCATATGATTCCAATTTCTCCCAATGTGGTTAGATGATGAATCGCACAATACCAAAGGGAGTACAGATATAAAAGTCATACTTACAATTATGTTTGAGTAGGAATTACTATTAATGTTATTACTTTATTATATATATATATGTTTATTAATTACTATTAATGCTAGAGTATGAGAACTTATTTATTTTATATATTTTACGAGTTAAGGATGGATTAAAATCGTTTTCCTCTATTTATTTAATTTGTACTCGCAAGGTATTATATATTAAAGTGCGTGAGTGTCTTTTTAAATTATGTTATTGTCAAAAAATTACCGGTTAATCCAAGGGTATAAGTATTAATATTCGTATTTTGCAAATAATGTAATAAAATTTACTATAGATGAAATAGAAACAGAAACATTTTACATTATTTTTTTACTTGTTGGCAAAGCAAAAAACGTAACACGTTTGTAAATAATATTCTTAACTTTTGTAGACAATTATTAAAATTTGTATATAGATAACACAATTGCCAAATATTGCCGATTGATTACCCCAAGGGGTTTATGTTTCGACCAGTGATTGGCATATTTGTTCTCCCAGCGAAGAGTGATACTATTCAAAAGCTTCAAATATAAACGAAGCAAAAAAGCATCGCTCTGATGATCTGGTGGCCTAGTTGGTTATGGTATTCCGGTTTTTACTAAGGGGTCTCCGGTTCGCCTTCGAGCCTGGACGGTGTATCTTTTTCTACTTTAGGAAACAGCCCTAATTTGAGCTTTGAAAACGTGGATGCCAAAAACTACTGAGTCTTAATAATTTTAGTAAACTATTTCTGTCACAAGTGAACCATAATTTGACTTTATATATTCTGTTAATTTTATTTTTTGTACAATATTCTGTACTGTTTCAAAAAATAATTTGGTTAAACACGTTATAGCCCGATTTGTTTCTGCATAAGCGCAGTTTCACTTTTCGGTAATTTGCAAAGGTAGTCCAACTGTATCCGAGCTTGTTAGCTGCTGAGATAAATTGTTCGCTCTGTTTCAGAACCTCCCTCGGCAGTCAATAATTGCACAGTAACTGGAGAAACAGAAAGGTCCTTTCGTGTTTCTTGCTTTGAAGGGAAAGATGGTGGGCTGAACCAATTTTTCCAGATGGAAGTTCGAACGCCGGACTCAAATCTTTTGATGAATGTTTCTGCCCAGACCGCAGATTTTGCAGCTAGAGGGCTGAGTCCCGGTTCCTTATACATCGTTACGCTCTATGCTGTTAACGCCAAAGGAAAGAGTAAACCAATTACAATCCGAGCTGCTACATTAGCAACACCTGAGAGTCAAACTAGGAAAGGTAAGACAACATAGCATTTTCTTAATGTTTGTTTTCCGAATAGAAAAATATTCATTGGTATATATATATATTAGTATAAGTATTCATAGTAATGTCAGAAATTTTTGTTTCCGATCTGTTATTCCTATTTATTAATTTAATTGACTTGCATTTATTGTAAGTTCTTTAATATGTTTTTATTAGACACGCCAAAATTAACCCAAACACTATTAGAGTAAATTAACGGTTGTTTATCTATGAGTGGTATTGTTTTATTATTACCTTCTTCATTTCGTGGCCTTACCTTCTTCATTTCTTCATTTAGTTTACCTACTTCATTTCGTGGTTAGTTGAACTACTAGGAATTCAATCTTATACGCAATTTCAATTTTTAATATGAATTATTATAGACATAATTTTTATTTTATCATTAATTATTTTATTTATACTTGAAAAAAAATATTAACCTTGTTTTATCTATAGTTGACTTCAGTTGATTTATATGAAACATTTTTCATATTTTTTTATTTCGTTTATATTCGTATTTATTAATTTCTCTACATTTTTTTATATAATTAAAAAGTTATTGACGTTACTTACGTTGATAGCAGTTTCTTAAAATATGGTGTTTTTGTTCTTAACAAATGCTGATATGTTAACAAATCCACATTAAATTCTAAAGAGTGTTAAAATCCGTATATATGCCCTCACGGGCAATGAAATTGCGCATGGAGAAAAAAACATTCTGCAACTGTAGAATTACGTAAATAGCTAGAGGGCTGGTTGGCATGCAAATGATTATAGTCTGGCGTGATAGCGCTGCAAGCCTGAGCCAGCGACCGTATGAACGTGCGTGTGGTCAACAGCCCATCAATGGATGAAGCTTTGGTCGACGCAAGCCCAAGTACATAGTGAAAAGAATGGAGTGTGGATTCCAGAAACCGCGATATATGCAACTGTCGGACTTAGTTGGAGGTCTGACCATTGGACTGAAAACCGCAGGATTGTCAGCGCGCCAGGTGGATCGTTCGGACAACACCACTATATCTGCCGACTGTGTTGGGAGCACTAGTTACTTAATGCTACTCAGACACCGAGGACCGACTGTGGAGGAACCATGCATATCACAGGTATAGGAAATCGAATGATGATGAGTCAGGCATGTATAGTGCCCACGGTGACTCAATCCGCCATACAAGCTCAAGTTGGGGCTCGTGTGTGTGTTCTCGTACCGTACCTAGACGCATTAAGAAAGCGAACCTGCAATCCCAGCATTCCTTACATGTATTGCTGTTAACACTGGAACATTGGTCTCCCCATTTCCTATGATGGCCAGAGTAATGTGGAATGCCACAGATTAGCGAGGTGTGGTGGTGTTTAGCGATGAGTGCCATTTGGTTTTGGGGACAAATGATCACCGTGTCCAGGTTTGAAGGACCCATGGACATCGCCACAATCCCAACCTCGGTAGCGAGCCACACACCAGCCGCACTTCAGGCATTATAGTTTGGGCAAGCATAGCCTACAACAACCGATCCTCTCTAGTAGTGGTATCTGAAACATTGACGAGACCATAGGCGTAGAGCTATATGGACCCGTGGGGTCCGAACCCCCCAATAGTTCGAAATAATTTGCGATTTTACATGCACTGTAATGTATAAACGCATATAAAATGTGCTTGCGTCCCCTCCAATAATTTTGAGAACTCTCCATTGATGGACGAGCCAGTGGTACGTCGATGAGATTCTGCTGACCCTCGTGCTCCTATTCATGACAAAGATCTTAGGTGAGATATTTTAGTAGGTTAATGCTCAACCTCACACGGCTTTAGTCACCCAGGCCTGCCTATGTCAGGTCAAGACATTTCCATGGCTTGCTCGCTCCCCAGATCTTTCACCTATCAAGCATGTGTGGAATCAGTCAAAATGCCAGCTACTTCGTTGCCGCAATCTTTAAGATTTCGAACGTAACGTCCAACAGGTGTGAACACGTCTAACGTAGGAAAATATAAGGCGTGTATTTCACACCACGCTGGACCGTATAGTTGCTTATATCGCAGCAGAAGGCGGCGTGACGAGCTATTGAGAATAACCGAATTGTATACCGCAACTCCCTCTGTAATTGTTCTGCTGCTCTGTTTTTTGTGATCATGTACATCATTCATTTATATCCTTCTATCAATAAAATTTTAGATCAATCCAATACTTCTTTCTTACCGCGCAACTTTCATCGTCCATGAATGAAGGGAGGGAAGGATATTGAGGTTTGAAAAATCCGGTCACCCAATCACCAGCGACTAGATTTTTAGAATTGGCGAATGAATAGGAAATCTTTTATTTTCTCACTAGGTTTCTAGGCTTTCGTATTGAGGCTCGTGAGTACCATTTTTGTCTGACGCATATGTTTCGCCGTGAATAGTCGAGCCTTGTATACAGATATACAATTTCTTATAGCAGACATACAAGTGCAGACATAATACGTACATAAAATAAAAAGTGCTAGAACACTTAAATGATGGGCAAACAAACTTGATATTATATAGTTACAGATGTTTATAAACTGTTTATATTTGTAGAAAGAGATAATTGTGTAAAATATGTTTGTAATTATACTGAGGGCTGAGTTAGTTATTACCTGCTTATCGGCAAGTCCAAGAATGTTGTTAATGGATTGGGATAACCATTTGTGCTTTTAAACACTTTTTTCTTACCATCTAGGAGAAGTTCCTCAAGTGGAGTGAGTTTTCTGTCCTTTAAATTAGGTTGTTTGTGACGAACTACGGCACATGTGTAATCTTCATAGGAACTTTCAATGCATTCGTGTTAAATTTTTAAATATGGAATTAAAACTTTGTCGGATTCAGATTCGACGGATGTTCATCTTAATTGGTAGAGAGAGCCGTTTCAATTTTGACACAATCAAGGATTTTAATTTAATTATTTCATTCATTTGAATTAGAATGCATAATCTGTTATTAAGGTTCTGTATACCGTTCAGACTGTATAATAAAATAAGGATCTTACCAATTTAACATTATGTTGTAATATCCACACTTGAAAGTTGCTTCACTTAACGCCAGTTACTTTCATAGCTTTTAATACTTTCTACAAGGAAATATACAAATATTAAATGAAGGAAAGGCATTTTACTTTCTATTCTATGATGAATATACAATATTCATCATACAATATTCTATGATGAATATTGTATGTCTTACTGTAATATGACGATGGCTCCAGAATACTCCATCCATCTTTACACAACTACAGGGGCCGATTCATGTATCAACTCATCTTCACAAACCTTGATCAGTTTTCCAAATCCCAAACACAATCTGATGGACCATTCGCTGCCAGCAGGGATCTCAGAAATTCGGGTTTCTTTTTCCTAGAACTTTACATTTTTCGCTTTCGCGAAACGACGTTCTTGAAAAGGAGAAAGATATTCTTTTTCCTCGGGGGAAACGTGCTTTTAGTTCGACAATGATCAATAACGCAGGTTCTTTTGACAGACTTGAAGAAACTGAGGAATAAAACCAGCATTAGAAGACTGAATGCGCTGACAGATATTAGTCTCAACAGTCAAGCTTGTATCCGTCAGTTTCGATTTTCAAGAAGGCTAGACTGCCCCATGCTAGGACATATCTTTTACTGTTTTCCACGTTTTTTTGAAACAGGCATACCATGTCGGTTTACTTAAAATCACAATTGACTTTATTTCTTTTATTTGTCGTACAAATACTTTTCTTCACGTTTATAATATGAATTACTATTAACCTTTACGTTTAATATTAAATTTTTAATTTTGATAATCAATATAAATGAATAATTTATAAGCAGATCTGAATTTAATTGACAAATAACCATTTTGCTCTCTGTGAATCTGTTTTTCCTTTACAATATATCAAAATACGTATGTTATTTTGAAAGTCTATAGAATTCTTAGTGATTATCAAAAAGCACTGCAGTGAATAATGTTTATTCTTAGCTTGTTGTCCTTTTTCATTTATTTCCTTTTTATTCAATTCGGCATGACTACTTACACCCCGTCGAAATCATACACAACAAGAATAATGGTTTCATCTTTATTTTACAAATTGTCATAATAGTATTTATAACGATATGTAATGGAATTGAATAACAATATGCGATAGTTTTATAATAATATAAAATAAGGTCATATGATGATTAGTCGTTGTTGTCGTAATATATATATATTCATATTCTACGTTTAATGGACGATCCCTTGCTTCTGAAGCAAAACTTCAGGAATTGGAAGAAGAACTTGACAAGATCAAATGGGACATTGTAGGACTCAGTGAAGTTAGAAGAAAAGGTGAAGAGTTGGTGGAACTTAAAAGTGGACATTTGTTTTATTATAGAGGAACGGAAACTGGAAGAACAAGTGGTGTTGGCTTCTTAATCAACAAAAGAATTAAAGACTGTCTTCTGGAAGTTGAAAGTACATCAGATCGAGCAGCGAGGCTCGTTGTTCAACTAACCCAGCGATACCAACTTCAAATAGTACAGGTATATGCACCAACATCAAGCCATACCGACGAAGAGGTTGAAGAATTTTATGAAGAAATCAAAGAGTTACACACCAAAGGGAAACAACATATCAAGCTCATCATGGGGGATTTCAATGCAAGAATTGGACAACAGGAACAAGGAGAGACATCGGTTGGTAAATACGGATATGGGGAAAGGAATGAACGTGGCGATCAACTCATCGAATTTGCAGAAGCTGAAAACCTTAGCATCATGAATTCATTTTTTAAGAAGAAACCGCAAAGAAAATGGACATGGAAACACCCAAATGGGGGAACTAGTGAAATTGACTATATCCTGGCAAACAAGAAATCAATTATTGAAGATTGCAGTGTACTGAACAGATTTAATACTGGAAGTGATCATCGAATGGTGAGATGTAAAGTGCACTTAAATACTAAATTAGAACGACAGAAGCTCATTAGGAAACAAGTAAGTAAGAGGGTGGATTTAAAGAAATTAAAAGAAAATACCGAGGCATTCAAGTTGGAATTAAAAAATCGCTTTTCTGCACTGGAAGGACTTATTGATGAAAGTGATATCTCAGAAGCAAATGAAAACATTGTTAAGACAATAGTTGAAACTGCTGGGGAAATTGGTGGTGTAACCTGTAAAAAGCACAATAGCAAATTATCTGAGAAGACGAAACAGCTCATGAAAAGGCGAAGAGATATGAAGGTGGACAATCGAAATACCAGTTCCAGGATTGAGTACATAGAACTTTGTAAAACTCTGCGCAAAAGCATGAAAGAAGACATAAGAAAATTCAACTGTGAGTTAGTAAGGAAGGCCATTGAAAATAACAAGAGCCTTAGGGTTGTTAAAGGAAGTTTATCTGTTGGGAAGAAACACATCATTGCATTAAAAGGAGAGGATGGCACCGTAACAAGAAATAGGGAAGAAATACTTAGAAGAGTTGAAGAATTCTACAAAAAACTATATGAAAGTAACAGTGGATTAAACGAAGACACTGAAATAGTCGAAGGAACAGCTCCTAAAATCTTAAAAGAAGAAGTTTCATTTGCAATAAAAAGTATGAAGAAAGGAAGAGCCCCTGGCGATGATGGTATTACATTAGATATCCTAAAAGAAGCTGGAGAATATGTAGAAGACATACTTGCAAAATTCTTTACCAAATGTCTTAACAGCGGTAACATACCAAACCAATGGGATTCTGCAACAGTAATTCTTTTGCATAAAAAAGGTGATAAAGAGGATTTGAAAAATTACCGACCAATTAGCTTGTTACCTGCTATTTATAAAATCTTCACAAAAGTGCTAACACATCGCCTGCAGAAAAAATTAGATGCAGCTCAACCAAGAGAACAAGCTGGATTTCGAAGTGGATTCAGTACAGTGGACCATATTCAAGTATTAAGAGAATTAATTGAAAGAACACATGAATATGAACTTCCATTGTGTGTTGCATTTATTGACTATGAGAAGGCCTTTGACTCTATTAAAACATCAGCAGTCATCAACTCTTTAAGATCAACAGACATTGAGGATGTGTACATTGACATGGTGAAACGTGTGTATAAAAATGCAAGTGCAAAATTTCGGTTACATAAAGATACCAAAACTATCAAACTTGGCAAAGGGGTGAGGCAGGGAGATACCATTTCTCCAAAACTTTTTACTTCAGCTTTACAGATGATTTTTCAGCTGATAAATTGGAATAACAAGGGAATAAAAATAAATGGTGAATATTTAAATCATTTGCGGTTTGCTGATGACATTGTTATTTTTTCAACGAACCCATCAGAACTCCAAGACATGGTACAGGAGCTCTCAACTAGAAGTAAAGAAGTTGGACTCAAGATGAACCTACAAAAAACTAAGATCATGTTCAATAATTTTGTAGAGGAAACAAAAATACAAGTTGACAACATTGAGCTAGAAATTGCTGATTCATATATTTACCTTGGCCAGCTGATTTCAATGGATGGCAACATTATGAAAGAACTCAACAGACGTATTAAACTTGGCTGGAGTGCATTTGGAAGAAACAGTTTTATCCTGAAGGGGAAATTGCCTTTGTGTCTAAAAAGAAAGGTCTTCAACCAGTGTGTATTGCCAGTCCTCTCTTATGGATCAGAGACATGGAGTCTAACAGTTGGAGCAATACGAAAGTTACAGACAACGCAAAGGAGCATGGAGAGGTGCATGCTTGGAATAACTAGGAGAGATCGAAAAAGAAACACTTGGGTGAGAGAGCAAACTAGAGTAGAGGACATCATTGTTAAAGTAAAAGGGCTGAAATGGCGATGGGCTGGGCATATTGCAAGAAGAACTGATCAACGATGGACAACAGAAATTCTGAACTGGATTCCAAGAGACCACCGAAGACCTAGAAAACGTCCTCAAACTAGATGGGTGGATGAAATAAGAAAACAGGTTGGGGTGACGTGGAAACGAATGGCCCAGGATAGACTTGTGTGGAAAGCATTTGGAGAGACCTTCATCCAGCAGTGGATAGATAATGGTTGAATATGATGATGATGATGATATATATTTTATTTTGTGCAAGGACCTGTTCATGTGATTGAGAACGAAATGTTTTAAAAATATTCAATAAGTGAAAGGGTTATAAAAATTTAGTTGTACTTCATTATCCTACAAATTTAATGCACTGAAATACCTTTGATTATTTCAGTACAATATCGCATTCTCTCACAAGTTTCAGTCTATTATCTTGCTAAGAAATACTATTTTATAAATGAATTTCTATTAAATAAATACACAATGAGCCAACTACATGTATGTAGATAGGTAATAAATTAAAACTTGTTTTCTGCGCAAAATTAATATTATTACATAAGTATATTTTTATATTTTCAGAAGATATATGGGAACTAAGCGTGAATCCTCTGCTCTTCATCCTTTTGGCCATCGTAGGAGGAATAGTTCTTGTTGCCTTTGCCGTTGTCCTTTATCTAAAATTCCATGGATGTCGAAAAAGTAAGTTTACCATACACACCATTACATCATACGTATAAAATATGAACATGTAAAATTTAAATGTTAGCATTTTGTGCATTCCGCATCGTACGAGCATTGCGTTTTACACAAGGAAAATTGCTGTTCGGTTGTTTGTACATATAGTAGCGCTCATAAGGATTCTGACAAAGAGTTTTTGTTTGCCAGCTCCATCTATATTAAAGCATTTATTTGCATAGTGGTATGCCGCGATTCACTGCAGAAGTGCGCATTTTACAATAACAATAAACTAGCGCTGAGTAAGTAACTGCCTTTTCTAACAGTTCGTCTAAGAAAATTATAAAATGCTTATTATCAAAAGCATTTTGACATGTTAATTGGTAATTTGTTTTTGTAGATATACTTAATTAAATCCTGTATTATATTTTTCAAACAGCCTTCTATTAGTCAGTTTTGATTGTGACAGTATGCCAAAAGGAATAGCATATTCTGAAGACTTAAAAAAAGCTGTAATTTCAGCTTTAAGAGAAGTTTGCTCTAAGGCAAGTGTAGCTCGTGATTTTAATCATCCAGACAAATTGTAAGTGTGTGGAATAAAGTTTTCAATAAGAGGGGAACTGTATCTAATAATTCTATGTCAGGATGACTACGAAAAACGTCCAGCAGAACTGATAAATGCTCATTTGGTCAAATGGCTCAACTGGCTCAACTGGTCAAATGGTCATATGGCTCAAATGGTCTGTGCCCAATCCCCGTCTAACTGCTGCAGACACAAAAGAATATTTACAGGAAAATTATAAAATAAAAGTGCACGTTTCCACCATAAAAAGACGTCTAAATGAAGTAAATTTAAATGGCCGCCGGTCAAGCAAGAAGCCTCTTATATCTAAAAAGAATAGAAAGGCTCGACTTAGCTTTGCCCAAAAATATCGAAACTGGACTACTAAGAACTGGTCGTCTGTCCTCTGGAGTGATGAAATCAAGTTTAATCTTTTCTCATCTGACGTAATTCAGTATGTTTGGCGCCTTCCAAACAAAAGAAACGCTGTCAAATACCAAGTTCCAACCAAAAAGCATGGTGGAGGAAGGTTATGGTATGGGGTTGTTTCTCCCGCCACGTGGTAGGACCTCTAGTTTGTGTTAATGGAAACATGGATCGCTTCAAATATTGTGATATACTTAAAAATCATATGCTACCCCATACCTGGAGGAAAATTCACGCTCGTTGGATTTCCCAACATAACAATGACCCAAAACACACATCTCAACATGTCAAAAGTTTTTGAAGTAGAAAGAATTCCAAGTGTTTGATTGGCCTAGCCAACGATCAGATTAAAACACAAGAGTGTTTTTTGCTTTTAAGTTATCAGTCAAAACAAGACTGAGCTATAAAAATAACATTTGTCAAAATACTTATGACCCAAGAGATTAAGATCAAGTATAATTTCTATTATTACAAGCTTTGAAATAAATGCTGTTTTATACATTTTTAAATATATATTCATTTACTATTAGTTTATTTTAATTCATAATAAAATATAGAGTAAATAAAATAATTGAACAAAAACTGTTTATCAAAATACTTATGAGCGCTACTGTATTTCTCTTTTTGTAAACTGAAAGCAAAATTGCCACTTGTTTTTAATTGCGTTTGTTATAAATCGTATGTATAGTATGCAGAACATACATATTTTAAAGTGAAAACGGAAAGTCAAATAAATTTAAAAAAGAATTATCTTTTGCAATCATGTTATTATTTTAAAAACAAAAAAAAATTAAAGTGCAAGATTATGGTATTTAAAAACATGAGATGGTTTTAAAAACCATAGTTGCTTTCCTCTTATTATTTGTGATACTATTTCTATATTGATGAGTTATATTAGCTTCCTAAATGAGTGGACCAATGTCTCATTACAGTTGTATGTAATATTTCTCCTATTATGACTGATTCAAACTGCACATTCCATTTAATCGAAATCTCGCTTGAAGTTCTGTATAGTTAGCGGTTAATTAAATTAACCTGAAGGATAGGAGCGATGCCGTGCAATAGCGAAGAAACAAACAATAATTACCACATGCCTAATTATTCCCACAATGGTGAAACGTTGTTGTCGAACATATAACCTGAAATTCAATATTTCTGAATTAATATTATCAACTGTGCCTGAGTTGCTAAAATGCAGCGAATAGGAGAATAACTAATGGAGTAAATACCCTCTATCACATTATCAATTTAGGTTGTCATATACAAACGGTTTATTCGCTGGTTGGGTGAATATTGATTGCATAAAATATAAATGCTATAAACAACTTGAGAGAGAGAATTTCTCGCCTCTGTTTATATTAAAATATTATATATGTATTCGTTTGCAATTATAACTTCCGTGTCATACTAAAACTTGCGTAATAAATATTTCCTCCTATTCTAGTGTATAATTAGCGAGGTTTCAATAGATATTGAACCCGCTATTTCTTTCTTTCTGTCTGTCCGTCCGCAATACAAAGGGTAAGGTGAAGGTCTTGCGTAAATGAAATAAGGATAGCTATTGTTAACGTTGAAAGTCTGCCGAGTACTTGAAATTAAAATGTTACGAATTAGAGAATTGCGAATTAGAGAGTTGCGGATTAGAGTTGCGGGTTAGCGAATTACGGATTAGAGAGTTGTGGATTAGAGAGTTGCGAATTAATGTTAATTGAAACTCGCTAAATTTAAATATCGACCTTAGGTGATTTTCTTTCACTTGCTTGTTTTTAAATTGTGCTATTCTTTCTCCGGTGAAAAGTATTCTGTAAGTGTATTGGTATGCATAATATTTATTCTAACACCTATTTCTATCTGAAACTGTTTTGTGCCAGATTGGATTTTGGTAGATTTTCTCGCGTTTTCCTATTCCGCTTAAGGGTTTCATAATGACATTAATTGCCACAAAGGTCCCAAACCTAAATTTTACAAATACAATATAAGTCCGTTTAACCGAACTTCGCTTAATCGAAATTCGTTTAAACAAAATGGCTGCGCATTCCTTTTTTTTTAATTATTATTTTTATAATAGACACCCGTTCATTATCATTGGCAATATATATTTGTTTTCTAGTGTGCTTCAATCTTAACACTTAACAGGCTGATTATTTTTCATCTGTCTTTCTCGGTTTCCAGGCATTTTTTAAGAGAAATAAATATGTATGATTTTAAAACATTCCAGTATAAAACTGCGCAGCAGGTTCAACGGACAGATAGTACTACAACTTAACGGTAACAAGAAATAAACCCAATACGCATAAAAATGAAAAACTAACGCATCGTAATAAAAATTCAAGCAAAAACGTAATTCTACGTAGCCCGTCCTAGGAAGTCAGACTGGAAAAACGTAAATTTACGTGACCCGTCCGTTCAGTGTTAAAAGAGAAATCAACACAATTGTTAGTCAAGAACATAAGAAAAATAAAAGAGAAAAGTTGGGTGACGGTAGTCCGGTTTTTTAACCAACTATTCACTCACAAATTTGTAGTCTTAAATATATATTCTGTAAATTCGTCTCTCCAAACCGAAACGTCCCAGCAGAGACTAGGTTTCAGAAGATTTGGCAGCTGCTACTGAGATAATTTAACATTGGTCATCTTGTCTCTGCGAGTCAATTGGAAAGTGTGAGTAAATCACCGCATAAGAAAAAACTCGTGACGTCATGAGCAAAGCGTGTCTTTTGTATAAATATTTTTGCTCTGTACCTTTACACCGGAAATTAAATTATCGGATTATCCGAAATTTTCCCTACCCGCAATAGGGTCAGCCCATTTATTTTGGTGACTCCGGGTTTTACTGCATGTGCAAAATAATATCTCTCCTATTGCGCGGCTAATCCGGGTTCGACTCCCAGCAGTGCAAAAAGAACGCTTACTCAGAGATCTCATAAAGATCGCACTGCTCACTCTGCAGTCCTGGGGTTTGATCTCAGGCCTTAAAGAGGGTTCGACCTTCGGAAAACAGTAGGTCCCGGCGCAGCATGACCACTGTAGTCTTTGAGCCGTAAAACCAAAAAACAAACAAACAAACAAAATAATATCTCCAAGCTTATTGGTTGATGAACCTCATGAAAGATACCTAAGTAGAATTTAAAATACAATAGGAATGAAATTCTTGAATTTAATGAAAGCTTATTTAATTAATTATTTTAAGTGCATGTGATAAAAAGAGAACATATAAACAATGATATAAAAAGATTCCAATCAATGATATAAAAATTACCAATCAGTAATATAAATAATCACCAATCAATGATATAAAAAACTACCACTCAATGACATAAAAAATTACCAATCAATTATATAAAAATTACCAATCAATAATATAAAAATTACCAATCAGTAATATAAATAATCACCAATCACAATATAAAATGCAATCATGATAGAAAATGTATTATAAAATTCAATAATTTAAAAATGCCAATCAATAAAATAAAAAACCAATCAGTAATATAAAAATTCAATAATATAAAAAATGCCAATCAATAAGATAGAAAATCTGTATTATAAAATTCAATAATATAAAAAATGAGATTAAATACCTGTCGTACTGAATAAAGAAAATTCGAACTACGGTCTGAGAGAGAATGAGTCATGAGTAGAGAATATATATTTCTTAATAGTTGAATAATAGTGATAACTATTTTAATTACCATTCTAAGAGACTTTACTACAGTAATTAATACCCAGTATAAGCTGAAATTTTTTCATAATTTGATTTTAGAGAAAATTGTACGTCTCACTTTAGTTTTAGCTGCATTATGAAACACATTATTTAGAAGCAGTTTACATTTGTGCAATTTGATAGTTAAAGAAATGCTATTATGCATAGCCCATAATTATCATTATGCAATAATAATGCCATTTTTAAGTTAAATATGGGGACAACAAATCTTCAATATTAACATTTCTCCAATGTTAACCATTTAAAACTATTAACAACGTTAATATTCACATTGATCATGTAGGTTTAACTTTCATTCTCCAACGTGCCTACTTTTTAACGTGAGTCTCAGAGGGAATAAAATATTTAAATAATAATTATTATATATACTGCCAAAAATCTATTAAATAATATAAAAACTAAGTAAATATTGTGACTCATACATACCGTACTGTTCTCATATCTACCAAAGATATATGTAGCTGACAGTAAACTACTTTATGAACAAAAAGTATAAATGCACGTATGTAACTTAATTTTGAAAACCTGCCTTCTGTAACAAACTCCGCATCAGAGTCAGGAAAAGTGGAAGCCAAAGATGAAAATGACCGGGCTTAAGATCCTAAGAAGCCTGCTCGAAGCTTTAATAATATAACAAACCTAATTTCTTATCAAACATAGTCTAATTGGTTGAAGTGGCCAGATTTGTTGAACTGCCGAGTGTCCCATAAATTATATTTCTGGCTTTGCTAAGAATAAAAGCATTATAAATAGGGTGCTATACATGTAGAACAAGTTTGTCCAACTCTTTTGAGTAGCGGGCCACTTACAAATTTTTCATTTATTTCGCGGTGCAGTGGTTTCAGCGAGTTCTGTAAAAAAGAAGTAATTATAAGAAGTGTCTCTTTGGAGATTCTTCCAGTTATTATTTGTTTGTGCACTTGCGATATGTAAAGGGGTTATTGATGTGGATTTTCCTGGTTTCTGAAAAAAAATCTAAAGTTTATTTTTGTTGGATATTTTTACATTCCAAATAGCTGTCAGCAGGCTGGATAAACACTATTGGCCTGCCGAACTGTGGCCTGCGGGCAGTATATTGGACAACCATGATGCAGAACATTTGAAAAGATGGAGTATTCGATGAATTCCTGAAAATTATTTAAGAGGTTTACCACTGAAAATAAGTTATTTAAAAATGTTCTTTAGAAAGGATGACATGTAATCTTAAAGCTTGTAAAAACTCAGCCGTATAATTTAATACACTTCAAAGTTGTCAGATACTTGCAATAAAGCTTAATGCAAGCAATTAAAATACCTGTGTACATTGGTAACACATCGTAAAACATGCTCTTTTAGAAAATGGACACGATACAAACTTAATAAACAAAACATACCACAGGGAATCATAATTTTCTGACTTGTCATCCTTTGACGTCAAAAAATGCTACTTTCACTCCGCCCACCATTTTTCTCTGGCATGCCACTTTCTGATTACAATTTTGTCTTGACTTAGAAGAAAATAATAAAAATTGCAGTAAGGAAATTTTCGAAAAGGACTTTAATATTACATGGTGAAAAAAAAGGAATTTTGTAGTTTTCATCAAAACTGTAGAATTTCTAATAAAGGCTTACATTTAGAATTTCAAATACCTCATTAAGAAAATATTTTTAGAAACAGAAGAAATTACGAATAAATTTACTTTTCTGAATCTTTGTCAATTGCATTTAATTTAGTCATGAAAATTGCTCGAGTTGTGCCAGTTAGCTGACAGTATAGTAATAATGCCCAAATATATAGAATTGAGGTCGGAGCTTATTGCAAATCAAGTGTAATTAAAATAAAATGTCGCATATGCCAGCTTTTATACACAAAACTATACTAGGATAATCTAGGTTTATTTTGCTTTAGATTTGTTTGCTTTATGATTACGATTCTTATAAAGATACAACAACTAATACTGTCCTCTTCATCTGGCGGATTAATTGTTTCAATCCACTTATCTAACGTGCAACACCTAATTAGAAAACCATCTGAAGTAACTCTAGTCGAGTAATGCTTTCTGTTCGTTGGATGGAGGGTAATTTCTACATGACCTCGCCCACAGTAATTTCAGAAGTGGCACTATGGCACATTCCTCACCTCGTAGGATATGTCATGTTCAAACCATTCGTCCACCATTAATTACGACTTAACCACTACTTGCTAGAAACCAACACTTTCCCTTCTCTTCTGTACTCAGCAACCGCAGAGTCTTGCTTCCATGAGTTATGACTTCGCAGTTCTAAATTATTGATCAACGCTGCCTCGTGACCCAATAAGTCTGGATCATTCGTCTTTTTCGCCAGACCTGCGAACTCCAGAGATGACAAATATCAGTGACCCGGAAAAGAGAACAATTTTTTTCCAGTATCGTACATGAAAAATATGTGACCTTCCATTATTCAACTTATCCTTTACCTGTCGATGAAATAAACTGAAGAAATTTGCTTAAAGCGTGATGTTAAGTACAGTCGCTTATGGATTTCATTTGGCATTCATTGACAATTCTTCTTACTTCCATTATCAGAGAGAAAACTTTGATTTATACTCATTAACTCGTTTAAAAGGGTAAACATTTTCTTTTTTATCGTTGGTTTGCAGTAATGTTTTTATATTGATCTTATCTTATAGTTTGGGTGATGGGTATGGAATATATCCACATCATATCGATTTAATTCGGCGGGGAAAGCATGTGACATGATATCACCCCCCGTCGTAACATAACACGAAACAGACCGTCCGAGGAATACCCGAAGGAATTGGGGTGTGTTGTCAGAGGGATATTTTTGGCGGGATTCAGAGAGACATAGGAGAGCAGGTTGTGAGGACACAAGCCCTTGTTCTTAATTCAGTGTCTGGTCCTGGCCATTCGTATTTCAAGTAAAAGTTTCCACCGAACGTTCATATCTTCACGATACGATTTTGTACGTTTTTATCCCCGATCCGAGCAATAATGCTTCCATTATCATATACATCCTAGCACAAATAAAGTAGATCATTAGACAGGGTAGTGTGTGCATCTGTGCTTCGTAAGTTGCCTTGCAATTGGAATACCAAGGGGGAAGACCCAAAATAGACATCTCATCGAGGAGGAAGGAAGCGAGGTCATGCCTATAGGCGCATGGTGGCCACGAAACCCATACTCCCACACCAACGCAAGAGTAACGGTATTTACATACCCTTACCCTCACTCACTAGAGTTTGTCCTACCCAAAACGGTTCGTAAGTGATGGATAGGTAGAAAAATAAAATTACTAACTACGAATTCACAAGCGCATTATTTTAATAACTGCTATTGATACCAAGTAACGCTAATGGAATGTTGTGATCCATGCAAAAGAATGAGAAACGCACACATAATTTCTATTACCCTAGTTAAATGTAGTGTATATAGTGCGTATAGTGTTATTCCTTGAACTTGGAATATTTTCTTAACATCTGTCAGATTATCACTGTTAGCAAATTTCATATTTTACTAAATTTGGACGCTATCATCAGTGATACATTCTGTATTTCGCTATTATACCTGTGAATTATATATATATATATATGTATATATATTATCCTATTGGAACACAGCTCGATAAGCATATTTTGGCAGTCAACGTGCAACTAGAGAAACTAAAACGTTTTAAATAGGCGTAGACGTCCAAGCAGTAAAAATAAATAATAAATGAAGAAATAAATCTTTTTATATAAATATTGAAAACCTTAAAATAATAAAACATCTCATGTAAAATACAAACGTGGAATATTTTTCTTCTCAAGACCTCAAAATCCGAAACAACCCACTACATTAATTTCCACCAAGCAATCCTCGTCTCTTTTATCAAGCTGGGGAACTATTTTTACAAACTATTTGTCCATTGGAAGTTTAAGCGGTTTAAAGATATGATACCAGTTGCGGTTTTCAGATGCACTAATTGAGAAGTGAGTTAAATTTAGCAAATGTATGGAGATGGTAAGAATTTTAAATATATTCTATATTTAAAAGTGTTGCATTCTTTAGTCATTCTCTATTTTTAAATCCATTTGCGATTATAAAAATGTACATATACAAATTACGAGACCCATGCATTTTCTGTGCAGTACAGGAAAAACTAAAATGTTGATAAAGTATTATACTGTTGGAAATATTAAATCCTGTCCCTAATAAAATTTTCAAAAGTTTTACAGATTTTCTATACTGTCCTTTGTTCTTTAATTCTGTCAAGATTAACTATTCCAAATAGGCAAAATGTTGCTATTATTAATAATGTTATTAATAGTAATATTGGTATATATATTGCATGTATATTGGTAAATTAAATATTGGTATATATATTGGTAAATTAAATATTGGTATATATTGGTAAATTAAATATTGGTATATATTGGTAAATTAAATATTGGTATATATTGGTAAATTAAATATTGGTATATATTGGTAAATTAAATATCGGTATATATATTGGTATAATATAGGCAAAATGTTATTAATAGTAATATTGCTCAGAAATATGAGTAAAACCTATGAGATAAAAATATCGTGTCCTTTTTCGTAAAAAGCTCATCTTATATTCAATTTCTCGAATCACGACTGTTAAGACAATTCGTCTACTACCGTTTTTCGCAAGATTGGGTTTTATCTAGATGTCACATTTCTCAGAAAGAGTCATGTATCCTCCCATATATCACATGCAAGAACATATTTTGTCTCCTTTGCAGAAATTTCTGATAAATAATTTCTTCTTAATGTAGACTCTAATTGATGAGTTTGGTGAAAAATAAGTTAGATTCGTTTCTTTAAGTTTGACAGCATTACCAAAAAATTTTACGAAGTCGATTATTTCAATAAGTACTAATGAAAACACTTGTCATCTGCACAAATTTCACTTCATTAATAAACCATTAAGTCATTGATATTATATACAACGAGGATTCATGTAAAAAATCTTAAAAGAATCTAGCCGCTTTGTTCTCTGATAATAAAACTTTACAAATCAAATGCATCGAAAATTTTGTCGTAGTCTTCAGAAAAAGTAAATATAATAAAATCGTTTTGAGATATTATTAACGGATTTCAGTTTTAGCATCGTTGTTATTCGGTTTCCGCAGAGATATTTAGAATTCAAAATCATGTTTTACAACTTCGTTGGATCACTTATTATATTCTGGTGTTTAATTATCTTCCTGGAAGTAAATAAATACAGCAAGGTTTTTACATAATATCATTCTAAGAGATAGCTCTTTCTTTTCAACCATGGTATTTTGAGATCCCGACAAACGCGTCATAGAATTATACATTCTCCAATTAAGGATGGTTTCTATTTAACAACGATTTTTCTTTGTTTCTTTAAAAGTGTTGATAGGAAAGAATCCTGTATATTCTAGTTGTTTTGCTTAGTGGGTGCTAAATAACTAGGATCGAACTTTTCCTTTGGTAGAGAAAATATGTTTGAGATTTTCTTAAAACTGGTTCTGAAATCACTGCTGGTTTATTTGTGATACCGTATCTCACTAAATTACAATTCTTGTGTTTAACTTCAGGACTTTGTGATATAATATACTTTCCTTCTTCCTTTTTAAATATTGGTCACGATATTACATAATCAATAACGTTTCGTTCAGGCCGACCAAATATTTTATCACCACTTATGTTTCCATGATTTTCTCTTATCTGAGGGCATAGGTCCTTGTATTCAAATATTTCAGATTCAATATTTAATCTCTTCATTTTAAAATATACACGTAATCCTTGAATAAAAATTAACTGATCACGAAAAAGAAAGTAAAGTTCTTTCAAAATATAAATTATCTGTTCTTTCGTGGAGCATACATTTTATAGAAACATTCCATTTTCGTTACAAAGCGATAGCTTTGGGGCTTTCGGCTTCTTTTTGTACTGAAAATCTTCTTTACTGTCTTTATTCATTGAAACAATGTGATTTTTAAATTTTATAATTGTCCAAACCTTTCACTAAAAGTTAACAATGCTTATCTGCTGTAAGCAAATCTTCTCTGAAAGTCATTTTTGGGAGAAAACAAATGTGCAGCCGACTGGTCGTTGTATCAAACTCGTCGATTATTTTGTAATACACATCTTTCTTTATTCTTCTCTGATAGAGTCATATTAACACTGAACTTCATTATTTACATTATATTATTTTGAAATATATAATTTACATTATATTTCTTGTGAATCCGTAGTAATGAACAAAAGGAAACGAAGAATTACCCAGTTATCCAATTCTTCCATGTTATAAAGAACAAATCAAACAAAACAAAGTTTAATATGATATACGCCTGGTAAATGTGTTAAAGATTTTTATTAGGTATTTTTCTATAAATATGATTAATTTTGTAGCAGTTTCCGACTAAAGCAACACTAATATGTATTCATTGAAAGAATTTCTTCCTTCCTTAAACCTGCTCCCATCTATTGCTGTGAAAATAGACCTTATCCCATTTTCACGCTACCAAACAAACAGTGATAATATACCATTTTATTGCTTGAAAATGACTTAGGGTTCATTTTTTGACAATCAACGGACGAAGACTTAGCGATTGGAGAATTTCTTGTGGTAAACCAGCGGTATCTAACGAAAATAATAAAAGGGATATAACAAAACTTTTATATATAATTGCACATTATTTTGGTCATTTTCATTCGTCAAATATTTTTATCATTTTCTTGTTAGACCGTAAAATAGGATAGTCTTATTCTTTAGAATTATTTTTGTAATCAATATACAAGGTGGTGCTAATTTATTGTTTGGTTTATAATATATGGACTGTGGAAACCCTAAGAATTTAAATTAACCTGTATTGTTTCTGCAGCCAATCACTGCATTATTTAAAATCGTAGACGTCTTCTATCTTCGTGACAGTATAGGCAATAGAGAATTTTTAAAAAGCTATATTTTAATTTATTTTAAAATATTTAATCCAGCTTTTTATATTTAATTCGCTTTACTACCAGTAAAGACTTAAGTTACGAAATCAGTATGGATATAAATAAGTAAGCTGCTTGGTATGTACTCAAATATTTTATAAGGGAAACGGGTTTTCATAATGGTTTGGAAGTAAAAATTCCAGAGGAAATTTAATATTAGAGAGAAACTGCTCCTAATTTTTTTTTAAATAAGCAAACTTTTTACTGAATACTTTAAAGCTGAGTGCATCGAGTTCTTTAAAGAAAGAGGATTAGTTTTTCTAAAAAAATTCAACGGAATTTTCTTTGAAAAAAATTTAATTTTTGACATGTTTAAATTCGCTAATCTGATCGCCAAATAAAAACCGTTCTTGAACTTGTAAAATAGTTTTTCACCCTTCTAAGGAGCGCGGATGTTTTTAAGAAAAGTTTATCCTATATTAGAGGTTTTAAGCTCATTTCTCGTGTTAAATTAAATTCCTTCTTTTAGAATAATAAGCTGGGGATAAAAAGACTTCTAAAGTATCTCAATAGAATTTTATACCAACTACATGGCAAAATCTGTACGGTTACGTTCATGTAATCAACTTGAACACAATATATTTTTCTTGTTTATATTTTCATAATCACTGTAGTGCTAATAATTTAAGACACAAACTTCTTAATTATATTATTCACTTTTATAAATAAATTTTTTCTCCATATTTCGATATATTTCCAGCGTACACCAGTACATATAAAAGCAAATGTAATGTTTTAATCATTTCATTCACAAATATTGTCATAGATTTCTTGGGCTTGTAAAGTTTCCTGTAGTCTAATTTAAAACATCAAAGTTTATACTTCCTTTAGTTTGCTTCAATGTTCTATTATTCCACTTGGTCTTAATTACATACAGTCAAAAAATATCGCCCCTTTGGTTCAAACTGTTATTATGAACTGTACAAAGCTATCGTCTTTACTTGTTGGTTTTGAGATGATTAATGTACAAAAATGGATAAAAAGTACTGTCTATTTCACTGTATTTCAACTTGATTTCTTGGATTTCCTAGCTCCTTAGTAGCATATTTAACTTCCACTGCCGTTTGGATAGTGCACGCAATGGCATTGATGCTACTAACGGTCAATGAGTATTCTCAATGATTGGATTTATTTATTATCATCAAAGACTTACATTTCTATTTTGCTATCCTTAACTTCGATTTCTGTTTGCTTTCTAGTTTATTTCTTTACAGGTCGTTCAATTTATTCTGCGCATGTATCCGTCCGTTCCATTGTGTGCCGTTTGTAAACTATTTGTAGTTTATTGTCGGAGACGCCATGCCTTTGAGAAATGGAACTTCGAAAAATGACATAAGCGATGTTTTTAGAATTTTACAATTCTATGCGGTTTCCTCTTTTTCCTGAAAGGAAACTCGAAAGATAAAATACGCTTAGAATAACACTTACTTTTCAATATCTTACATAAACTACCATTAAGATGGTTTTTCTCGACAAAACAATTTTTTTATATTTATACAGTTACTACTCCTACTGGACTTTCACGTTTGTTTTGTGCGATGGGGCGAAAGGAAGAATCATTACTTGAAGCAAATGATTTGTAAAAATCCGTTTTTCAAAATGTTCTTATCATTTTATGATTTATTTTATGACTGAGTTGCTTTAGCCATAGAAACATAGAAAATATATAGAAATATCTTGGTGATTTCAAACAAACAATGCCTACTATTGAAGACGTCATTATTTCAGTCGAAAAATCATGTTATATATATAGTTCAACATGGCTGAAATTACCCGCAGATCCCTCTCCCTACGGTAAGATGCTCAAACAGTGTACTATTAATGAAGGACACCACATGAGTGGTGTTATATTTTAGAACTCGTTGTTTTCAAACTGCATTATGTGTACTACTCGGAAATAAAATAATATTCTCCTATTTTGCATCGTTTGCTTTTCACTAGCTTCCGAAATCGGGGAGTTATTTCTGCCGCGCCCTGTATAAAGCCTATAAACAATGGCCGACAGCAATAGTTAACAATTATATGACAACACTTTAAAAACATAAATATAGATACCTGGATGGGGCTTGGAAAAAGGCGACTAAAAGTCTGACAAGTGAGCTAAACCGCCGAAAATGACAATTCAACGATAATATTTATGTGTTACGTATATAAACAAATTAAACCAGACTTAAAGGGCATAGGCAGAAATAAAATTAAGGGGACAATAGGTAAATATCCAAAATACGCTTAAACAATGATAAACTAGTTGAGCAGACCCATAAGCAGTGAGTTTCAGTACCTAGGATCAAAAGCTGTAATGTCGCGAAACAGAAAATTTGTCCTTGCGAAATGAATATAAAGTCTGGCAGCAGAACGATTAGACGAAGACAACGGTAGTAAATGTTCTTGAAAGAAAAAAGCAAAGATTCAAATCCAATTTAATGATCCTGAACATAGAAACGTAAGTCCGATCCTGTAGAAACTTCTAAACCGGAAGAATAAAAAGTGCAACATAAATAAATACCTACCCACGCAAGTTTGATATGTAAAAGAAAACCCTATTCTGCAAATTGATAAGTTGTCGTAGATTTGTGACAGAGAATTTTTTTCAAACCGAGAAACAATATTAAATATGAGAGGGGAACAAATGTGTAGGCCTCCTATAGATAGATAGAAACACTTCATGTTACCTTTGAAGGCTTCCTTGGTTGTTGCCACTAAGGATTCCAAGAAAGGCAAACTTAATAAGTTTCATTTCTGAAATCGGTTTTGGAGGTATATTGGTCATATTAGTTTGGAAACAAACGAAATGGCTGATTAGCTCTGGCCAAAAAAGGCACATCTATCTTGCAAAGAGCACAAGGGGCCATGACATTTCATTCATCGGAGCTACTTATACGTCACTATTTAAATAAAAGCAACAGTCTGGAGATTTCAAATAAGGCTTTTCGTAAACCCTGGGATTTGCTACTCTATTCTAAATCACTTATTCGGGATACTTTCAGAACTGCCGCCGTGGCAAAATTTCGCATATTAACTGGACATGATTGTCTGCTGGCATACTTGTTCAGTCTCAGTGTGACTGAAATCCTTAATTGCAAGCTACGTAACAGCAGCCATCCAATGACATCGTATCATCTTAAAGTGTGCAGCTCATTAAAAACTTCTCAAGGTATTGTTAGCAAATATTGGAAAGCTCGAAGTTGAATGACTAAATAGTTAAACTCCTGGCATTTGTAATAATAATAATTTCTAAAACTGGCACCATGCCGAATTGTTTCCTTCTATTTAATGTTTTCCCCATCTTCTTCTTCTTTCGCCTTGCCATTTCCCATGTTATATGGGGATGGCGTTATGGTCCTTTAATCTTCTCTTCCACAATCTTCTATCCAATGCCTCTTCTCTACTCCATCCATACTCTTCCAGATCTTCCGTCACTTTATCCTTCCATCTCAGCCGTGGTCTTCCCCTCTTCCTCTTACCCATTACCACCAGCTTATCCAATACCTTTCCCACATATTCCTCATTTCTCCGCTCCATATGCCCAAGCCATCTTAACCTATGTTCTTGTATTTTTCTTCCTATGGGTCCAACCTTGACCGTACCTCTAATTAGGTTATTCCTTATTTTATCCCTCCTTGTAACACCATTCATCCACCTCAACATTCTCATCTCAGCCACTTCCATCTTCCTTTCATGCACATTCTTGCACATCACCTTTACTCTTATATATTGGTACAACAATACTCTTTCTCCACTCATACGGTATCTTCTCCTGTTGCCACAATTTTTTCGTAAGGTCTCACAGGATATCTATTCCTTCATCCCCAAGCTTTTCCATACCTTTATCGGGATCTGGTACATACCTGTTGCTTTCCCTTTTTTCATTTTCTTAAGCACCATTTCCACTTTATTTCTGCTTATATCCCCCACCTCTCTTTTAATCGCTGTTCCATCATAAAACAACACTTCCATGCCTCCTTTATATTTGGCGGTCCTTTTCCTGATGTTTTTCATAGCACCTCTTTTTCTGTCTTTCTTATAATATAACTATTAAACTTCCACCATTCTGGTAAATCTTCCGCCAACGTTATCTCTTTTAGCAGCTTTTCTTTGAACTCCTTTCCCAGATCATTCTCCTTCAGTTTCCACCATTTTATCTTCTGTTCTCTCTGCCTTGAACGTTTCATGTTTTTACTAGTTGCTAGTTCCCAATTTACTACAAACAGTTTATGCTCTATCGCAACACTCTCACCACCGTCCTGCGGTGGCGCAGTGTGGTAACGCGTTCTCCTATTGCGCGGCTAATCCGGGTTCGACTCCCAGCAGTGCAAAAAGAACGCTTACTCAGAGATCTCATAAAGATCGCACTGCTCACTGTAGTCCGGGGTTTGGTTCCCTAGGCCTTAAGAGGTTCGGATTCCTCGGAAAACAGTAGGTCCCGGCGCAGCATGACCACTGTAGTCTTTGAGCCGTAAAACCAAAAAACAAACAAACAAACAAAACTCTCACCACTAATCACGTTACTGTTTCTTATTTCCTTGAGATGCCTTCTACGGCACATTCTTTATATTGTATGATTATAATTTTATTTTTTGCATTTGGCAACGGTATGATATTGCGTTTCGAATTCCAAAATAATAATCAGTCTTTAAATTAACATCGACGTGTACACACGTAGTACGAAGGTTTCGATAAAAAAAGGCGTACTCATTTTTTTCAACGTTGTGCAATAATTATTTACATTTGGCATATTACTGAACTAATTTTCAACATTTAAAGCTTTAATAAATAATATTCTAACTAGACTACATCAAATTGCTTCATTTCTTCAAAAATTATACCTTCAAGAGTATTATACCAGTATAACTGAAGTACAAATCGAGGTGAAAGGAAAGAAAATAACTTAAACATTATAGCCAAGTGTGTACTTATTTTCGACAAATATGATTTAGGGTATGTGGTCATTCAAATTTAAGGTTTTATTTACAATAGCACCTAAAACCTTGATAGAGTACAAACAAAGCGTATCATTCTTTAAAATCTCTTGTAATGGTGAAGGCAATTTATTTGAATGATGAGAAAAGAGTATCTTAGTATATTGGGTATAATTTACTAATAATTTATTCATCAAAAATTATTTCATAATGATAACCGAATCTAAATTTGATAAGTTAATGTAGGTCACTGTCAGAGAAAAAGAAAGAAACATTATCTGTATGTGCCATCGTATAGGCAGATATATCCAAGGCAAACAAATTATTAAGGAAAACATTAAATAATAAGGGACCCAAAACACTATCTTGTGAAACGCACATGGAAATCTTATAGACAGCCGACGGAAATTTCTAACTTCAGTATAATGCTCTTGGGCGGCAAAATAAGTTCGTAACAAACCATGACAAGCCCCCACCCCATACGCAAATGATATAACGTAGCCGGTAAAATGTCTAGACAAATAAAGCCATAATCTTTAGAAAGATCCAACTACACATCTGCACAAAAATCAAACTTATCTAAGGCGGACTGAACCATTGAAAGAGCCGCCGAAAGGGTAGTCTCAGTTCACCTTTCCTTCATAAATCCAAACTGGTTTTCCAAAATAATATGGCAGTATTGTAAATACGGAATTAGTTTATTCCCTGTAAGTTTCCTAAAAACAAGCGTCTCAAGGTGAGGAGTAAGGCGATAGGGTGGTAATTAGTCATTACTTGTTTATCACGGGATTTAAAGGTCGGAGAGATTTTCACTAACTTAAGAACAGATGGAAAACAATCTTGTAGTAAGGGTCTATTTCATAACTCTGTCAGAGGAACCCAAATTTAAATTTAAATAATCTTAAGAAACTCCGAGTCCAGAGAGAAATCGTATTTGTCCTCAGGTAGTATAGAAACTCAAAGATGTCAAAAGAAGTAAAAGGTTCAACAAAATTAGTGTTTAAATTGCCAGGGATGTATCGCAAATAATCTGAGTTAATAGTAATAATAGTATTACGCTGAGCCAAAGAGACAGGGAAAACTAATCATTAAATGCCTGTACAATTGCATCTTCATTTTCAATCATTTTATGCCCAACATAATCAAGTGTACATAACTATCTGCCATGGTCGTCTTTTCGGTTCAGAGGGGTCAGTTGTCTCCCCTAGAATTTAAATATATATGCAATATATGTAATATATTAAAAGTTTAAAATGGTTATTTGCTTCGGGTTAACATTGGCAAAAAATGCCCCCCGTAATTTGCCTTAACGCCGCCCTTGCCATCAGTCTGCCCATTTAACAAACTTCTAATTTCCTTCCAGACCCTATTTACAACATTAGTAGCATCACGCAGCAATTTTGATGTAATAACCGAATTGTCATTAAAAGGAAGTCATTATAACCGGGTTATCTCTCTCTTTTCAACTATATATAGACGTTTTTACTAAGCTTGAAACTCCCCACGGAATTATATAACATTTTTCATAATAACTTTGAATCCTTATCACAAAGCAACGTCATGGTCTAATACCACTAACTTCGCCAACTATCGCCAGATTGGCAAAATTTTGCGATTAAAAAAATTGTATTCATTTGGAAAATTTTGATGACTGAAAAGGAATAATGTTTTCAGTATTGATTTTTTTTAAGTTTAATTAAACATTTATTTTTTCTTTCACTTTTTAATATACTTATCAAAATTTTCCTTTTACGTAAAAGTCACTTTTAATTTTCTTTTAAATATTTCTTTCTCCCGAAACTTTAGGATAAATAGTCGGCCTAACAGAGACTCTTTCAATAAAGCTTTTAGCTTAAAATTCAGAATTTATGTCAGTAAACTTTACTTGTCATGGCATAAATTATGTTATAAAGGAGTCAGAGATTCGCTTAAAATAATCTCTTTTTAAGGACTAAGTTATATTTGTATTTTTCTGTACTCTTTTAAACAAGAGTAAATGAAACAAAGGTTAGGAGAAAATTAATCAACATAGTTCACCTTGCTTCTGCTATTTTTTCGGGATTTTTTCGCTCGGTCTGCCATCCGTAATTTCTCAAGCTCACAGATGATAAATTAGTTGCAAAGGCTCTCTTCTTCAACAAAAATGACTCCAGCCTCATTATGACAAATTTTTTGATGACGCACAAAGAAAGAAGAGTTCTTGTTTTTCAGATAATACCGTAATTAATTGGGAAGAAGAACAAACGCTGACGTCATTTGTCATTTAGAAAAAGAAATAAAAATGAATTTTAGAATCTTTCAATTGTAAAATTCTGAAAGAAATTTTTACGAACTGCAGAAAAACTTCCATTCAAACAAAAGTCATTTCGGGTTTCTTTTTGTTTCTTCATTTTACAGACTTTTCATTCGAAAAAAAACTTTCAGCTGAAAAATTTTATTGCTTTTTTAAGCAGACAGAACGGCACATGGGATAAAAACAATAATTAAAATAGCGTTTAGAAATATACTGAATTTTTAAGATCTGTTTCAACGAAAGGCCTCATTTGAAATGACCTAATCTGATGTTTAATTCCGTTAGTCATTTCAAAAATATTTAATTATTTTTATCAATCAATTACAGTATTTAATATCAAAATACAACAAAATTTATCACAAAAAATTCACCTTTCAGAAGACAATTTTATTAATTGTGGAATACCATTAATTAGTTTTTTGTTTTTGATTCCATATTTTTTAAGGCGAAGCAAAATTAAATCCATCAATTATGTGCAAGCTTATTTTAAACTGTTAAATAAATTAGACTTTATATTTAAACGTTCTATTCAACATACGAACAAACAGCTTTTTCCAAAAATAAACAGCAAACAGAATTTTACTATCCAAATAATGCAAAATAATCGCAGTTAAATAAATCTAGCCCTTCCATGTGTCTCGGCAGCCAGGAAAAGCAATGCACCTAAACTATGACTAGTGCAGTACAACCACGAAAAAAACAGTTTTCCAATTAAAAGTTATAATTATGCCGGCAGGGATTTGGCGTTTACTTGTCCTGGATTCGTGGGAGTAACTGTTATTTTGGGGTGACGAAAATTTATCCAGACGGGAGAAATAACATCGAAATCGAGCTGGTCCTTCAGCGAGATTTGAATTTCCATAACACTTTTAGCATTAGGACCGATTTAAGCAATCTGATTGGCTGAGCAGGTGATGTGCGGCCTGGTTTCCAGATCGAAATAATTCCCGTCGAAAAAATTGGCGATCTTTTGGCGAAATTAGGATTGTATGTGAGCCAAAAGAACGTGATGCCGTTGTCAAACCCTGCTGCTTCCTACAGATGCTCCAATATAAGAAATGTAAATTAAACATCAATTTTTATCAACTTTT
>QLNU02015359.1:3981101-3995895 GCA_006491805.2 Dysdera silvatica | reverse complement strand
TGTTTCTAAGCGAAAAGTTAATGCAGTGTTTTTAATGTGTCTGATGTTCTATTTTTGAAACATGAATTGATTATATGACACATGCACAGTTAAGCTACCTATCCTGCCTTTTCTGGCGCATGACAAACCATAAAAATGAAAAACTAATTGTGATTGCGGCTTTGCTATCAATACAATATCTTAATTAAAGAACACCAAAAACAGATTGATTTTAAGAACACTTTGTTAAAACATACGCATCACAATGAGCATCATATATCTACAGAACTTTGTACACGCAGTAAACTTACGAAAGAAGAGTCATATACAAAAGGAAAGGAGAACATACTAACGAAGTGTGCAAATACAAAAAGAAAGGAGAACATACTAACGAGGTGTGCAAATACAAAAAAGAGAACACACTGATGAAGAATGCAAATACAAAACGAAAGGAAAACATATTGAAGAACAGTGTAAATGCGAAAAGAAAGGAGAACACACTGAGGAAGAATGCAAATACAAAAGGAAAAAAGAAATCCAATGACTATTGATCAACGGTGAACGATGTTTCGGCTTGACGAACTTCGTTGTGAAGTACAAAGATTCAGAGAAATATGTTGTACCAAAAATTTAAATTAGACAGCTAGCAATTTTCTTTAAGTGTGAATATTTTAATTTTAGCACGAGTTTCCAAAATTCAATTATAGATTTGTGCTGCATTTGCAATGCCTGATCCTCTTTTATATCTAATAACTCCCATTTCCCAGCTGCTTTTTCAACAAATATTATTTAAGAAATTTGAAATTCACTTTCAATAATATCACAAATAAATGGGTCTATAAAATATTCAAATAAAGATTTAAAAAAAAATTATATCGTCAAAGCTACGTTTGAAATCTGCTTGCAATTCTTCCAATTTTTCTTTGCATTCCTCTAACCTTTCTTCTTTGATATTGATTATATTTTCTTTTACTCGTGAAAAAGTATTAAATACTATATTCTTAAGATCGCATACAAAAAGACGAAGTTTAGCTTCAAAACTGAATGAAGTTTATGATAAATAAATAATATTTTTTCCTTTCTTTGTAACGCCAAATTAAGTACGTTTGCAAATATTCTATCATGTCTGTAAGTAACATTAAATCAGAAAACCAAGTTTAGTTTTCTAATTCTGGGTATTTTTCCTTTTTTATTTTGTGTGTGTTATTATAGGGTTTAGGAGTTCCACAAAACTGCTCAAAACATCATAAGTTGATAGCCATCTTACAATACGTTTCGTCATTCACTTGCAACTTTTCTAAAAAGTTCTCAAATTGATGGCGTGTTCTGGCTTTTGTTCTAATTAAATTCACTACCTGCAAAACAATGTATGTTGCACGTATTTTCGTATTTAAAGTACTTCACTATGAGATGCTTACGGTGGATGCAGTGAGGAGGTATGAAACTTGAAATTTTAGGATTGTTGTTAAAAGACCAATGAAATCTTTGTTTTTCCTATCATTGCATTATTTCATTCCAAACCTTACGAAGTTATTACGAAATAATTCAAACCTGCTCATTACTTCATCAAACGCATATCTGACATTGATATCGCGAGTTTCTTTGAAAAGAGCCACTAGTTCCAACATTTCTTCCTTCACATTTATTCATGCAGATTCATAGCGGATAAAAACGGCCAGTTGTCGAGTATTCTGAATACCTGTAGACTCGTCCAGAGTACAATTTTTCAAATCACACATCAAACTATTTTCAACATTTTTACTAATTGCACCAATAAGTCACTCAATTTTATGGCGTGACATAGGAATCTGTATGATCAATTTGTGCAGTTTTGCATTATCTGGATCCGAAACTTCAACTATTTCTTCCAAGTTTCTTGACATAATTTCCCGTTCTTTATATTGACGTTTGGCACGAGCCATATTCCAAGCTCTCACAAAACTAGCTTCGTTTGTTCTGCCATCTTCGCAACTAAAAGAAGACCAGATTGCAAGGACTTAAGTTTCTCTGTTCGCCATTTTGAATTGAGTGGATATTTAGTTGAAAAGAGGGATGACTTACTTCGTAATGTCGACATAAATTGCTTACTTTTTAGTTTGCAATTGTAACTTTACAAAGCAGACACAACGACTTTCCATTATTGTCAATAAAAACAAAATTTTCTACGCAGTCTTCTTAAAAGATTCTATTTCCTTGTTCGCATTTTCATTCTTTTATGTTTTGCGTGGTCATGTTATCAAACAGTTTAATTAAATTTAGTTCCAAAATCTGAAATTGAAACAGAATAATTAAATTAATTTATGGCGCGGAACACTTATACTCTGTAAACAAGCTTAAGCTTAATAAAAAAGTCTGTTTACTAGATGTTTTGGAAAAAGATGAAATAGAATATTTAGCTCATACGAAAATTACCACTGAAATACACGGTCACCCACAAATTTTGTCAAATATTCTGCGCAGGCCGGTGTATTGTTGCACAGGTCTTTCTGATATAGCACCAGCAGTGTAAATGCATTCAAATTTATTATAACCTTGCAGCTGTTCACAAGAGCGCCCCCTGTGAATAGAATATTTAGACTGCAGACTTTCGTCTCGCCTCCTTTTCAAACAACTCTACTCTCTCGAGAACAAGCACCAACGACTCCTAGAAGGACCTGTCGATACAATCGAAGATCTACTGTCGAAGCAATTAACCGATTCACTTTCTTAGTCAATTTAACAAGATTCGTAAAAAAAAGTTCTGAAATAACAAAAAAAAAATATTTAAATTTTCCGCAGTTACCCGAAGGAAGAGCCGCATTTGCCCATCCCTGGTATATACGACGCGGCTTGATGGCAACTAGCAGTCTAATTCTCTTCTGTGGATTATTCTTCCACATGTTCTCTAATTCTTTATATAGTTTTCTCAAATTCGGTGGTCGCTATAAATGATTTCCCAGAATATATCTCAGGCATTCTCAGTTGGCGAAAAATCTGATAAACCTGGCAGATCATGGGAAAATTATGAATCCGACAGAAGTTTTTTTGAAGAAACCTCGCTCTGCGGTTCTTAATGTTATTATACTGGTACATACTTCCTAGAGGCTTGATGACATAAGCAATGAAATTGGCTGCATAATTTTGTCCAAGTTGTTCAAATAGCCTGTAGTAAAACAAAGAGAGATCAGACACCGTGAAAGTTGCTTTTTAAGACAATAACCCCCCAAAACCAATATTGATAATAATAACGTTTATTTATTTTATATAAATGTGCACCATTATAATTGTCGTCATATTACATTACTTATATGAATTCGCTCTCAGTCACACATAAATTTATTTTATCAAAACAATGGAGTATTAATTATGTCTGGTATACACAAATGGTCCGGAATAAATACTCTACAATGACCTACACCATAATCACTAAATGATGACTATATACCGGTCGACCAATACAACTAATTTGGAACAATGACACCTTACCTCAATAGACAGAGATAGTAATTGGTAATCATCTGCGTCAAGACAAAGATGGAATTTGTTTTCGAATGACGGGCAGCAGGATAATATCTGGACATTGTTGAGGATTCTTATACCTTCATTAGCGCTCAATTTTTTAATCCATTGCATACTTATCCGTAAGGCATTTGCAAAACAAGATTTGACGACACTCAGTCTAAGAAAAATATCATCACCCAAAACACAATATTTACCAAAGGCTATACATGGTATTTTGATATTAAATTTGTCTTCATTAAATAGATATTTCCATGACAAATGAGACAAATATCTGAAATAATATATTAAATTTAAATTACATATTTTGATGATTAAAAAACTCAACTTGAAAATTTCATTTTTAATAAACTTATATTTGGGAAATTTCCATAACCGTGTGAGCGTTGCAAATAAAATTATTTACACTCACTCATATTTACTTAGAGACGTAAACATTATTATTACTATCAGTATTATTAAATTTACACCAATATTGAACATTTCAATCTGGTTTTACATAAATCATGGACATAAAATATTTAATTTTCTTAAGTCTATTTATAGAAACATAGCTCACACTATGTTCTCCAACGAATTTATATTTTCCATACTCTTTTGTTAACGATCTACATTTCCAATCAAAAATAAAATAAAATTATCTCTGTTATTAAATTTTCAGCTTAATTTACATACATTTTCGCCCTTACGAAAAAATTATTTAAAGTATTATTTTTTTATACTTCTAACAAACTATATTAAACCTGCCCTCTTATTTTAACTGGCCTGCACGTAATAACATTATAAAGAAATAAATGCGACAAGCCATTCTCATCAATCCCATGTACATATTATTTGTTAGAAATGATAAGAATTTTTATCGGCATATTATTATTACTTCTTTATTTAAGAACGGATTTATCAAATATCGTCTATGCAATTTTTTCTGCTAAAATTTAAAAAACTTTTCTTTAATTTTACCTGTTAATTGAAGAGTATTCCATTGAAATTTTCTCTATTTTCGAAAGCACCATCCAACCATAATATGCACTGGATCAATCATGAACGTTATATCATATACAGATAAGGTACAAAGTTCCAGTGTAGGAATTTACATACAAAAGGTTGAATACCGGTAAACCAGTAAATGCAAAATAATACCCCAGCTTTTGGACACGTCAGTAGAAGTTTCATCAGGAGGAATGCTGATGTTGTGTTTCTATCTACCTATATTGAATATTACTGGAAAAACCTTTTGTCAGATCCGTCCGGTAGAAATGTAAACAGGTATTTTTCCATTCCCAAAACGGCACTAATCCGTTGCAGAATATTTACAGAAGTTTCAGTTATAGAAAGAGGCATGAAATTGACATGGTGTAACGTTTTTATTCCTCGACTTAGCATTCAATTAACTTATAAAACATTACATAAAGATTATTATTATGGGCCGATAATCGAACACAAATCAACAATCAACTCAATTGTATAATTTAGTCCATTATTAATTAATTAATAATATTATTATTATATTAATTGATTAATATAATAATTTATCATTAATTAATAATTCATTTAAAATGTATATTATGATATATTTAAAATATACAATTATGTTCCAACCATCAACCCAATTGGCAATATTACTTGGTTTTATTTAAGCCAGTTCTCGAGCTACAGCAAGGTAAGTGTCATCAACAGTCATATAATTTCTAGTAAGATTTTCTTTAAAAGATGTTTCGGGTTATAACTGAGTTGGATCTCTCCTTGCAGTAAATTGCTGAAATGATTAACAAATTCTCTTAGAACTATAAAAAGTGACAATATCTAAACAAGAGTTAACAGCAGATTAAAGGTTAATCAAATTTCCTAACCTGGGCTTCCAGGCCCATAGCTAATCAGATAAGTACGGAGAGGTCACTTCTAAGGGTTAAACCGTCCACTTAATCGAGCCATAACAGCTCACAACGGGCACCTGTAATTACATTACGAATTTTCTCAACATATAATAATAATAAATTTTTATTCAACCCGATATACAATATTTCGTGATACATAGCTTGAGCAGTATAAAAATTATAGAAATGTAAGAGAAGATCTATATTAAATTATTTTAAGTTTTGAGGTTAGAAATGGAAGAGAATATAAAGCCGAAGCTTGTTACGAGATTCTCCTCCAGAATGCGGTGATGTTGAATGCGGTGTTGTGTTGCGATATTGTTGCGATGTTGTTCGATGTTGCTATTATGTTGTTGCGGTGCTATGATAAGAATACTTACGCATATTTAAGAAAACCCCTTACTCCCTTAATACACTTTAATCTCAACGTACGTGGCAACAATTCAAGGTTAGTCAATAAAGTTTCTAAAACACATATTAGTTCAATAACTTCTACAACAAATTCCTATTTCTGGTTTACATTTATACTACAAAACTACTAGATTATATCTAACAACTCAACTTAAAATACCAACACTAGGACACCCAATAAAACCTTCTGTATAACGTTATTCGTCAGTAACCCCATACTTCAAAAGTTGAAATAGAAAACAGAGTACTTATCATTCGAAGAACAGCTGCAGAGACTCCGAACTTCTATATCGCTTCAATTCGTCGAACAGTTCAACTGATACACGTCTACTTAGGTTGAACGTTCAATAACTTTTAAGCGTATTAGTGATCACCTCTTCTCCACCTTGAAGCTCATGGAAAGGTTCGTCAGCGTGATTCTTTATGACTTCTTTGACCGATCGTTCATGAGAAAACTGTTTCAGATTATTGCACGAAATTCGACAGCTTAACTTTCAGGCAGGCAACCGGTAACAGGCTCATTACGAAAAAGTTAACGAGATTAGCGAAAACTTCATAAGGAGACAAACAATAAACTCCTTCGGTACAGAAGATTTGGCGAAACTTCAAACTCAGCCAAGCAGTTAATTTCTACGGAGTACTGACGAATACAATAATACCTGGGCTGTTCTCGATACGGCAACGAATGGACCTATCGATGCTAAATGTCATCCGACATATATTCCGGTGGAGAGCCAACAACTCTAAAACTCAAACAACAATATCAATCAACGTTTATTGGCGTAGTGATACCAACGCCGATGTTATGGCGTGATTAGATGGTGAAACGTTCGAAAGAAAATAAATATTTCTGCGTTCGGTGGGACCTGAACCCACGACCTTCCACTTCGAACGTTTCACCATCTAATCACGCCATACCATCGGCGTTGGTATCACTACGCCAATAAACGTTGATTGATATTGTTGTTTGATTTAATCTGCGTAGTGTTCGATTTATATAAAGCTCTAAAACTATTCAAGCCACAGCAGGTTTTGGCTCTCTCACACACATACACACTAGTGCTGCCACCGAGAGCATTTTGCGCTCATACAACAAACACTACATACATCGAAATGACGTCACATCGAACATTTAAAACTAAGTAATTTCATTTACATTTCCCGACGGGTGCGTCTCGGAATGCCCAGTTGCATATTTATTTCACTTGTAATGGGAAATTACCATTACAATCGACATTATTCCTGATGAAGGACTGCTGCTGATGCGTCCGAAAACATGGCTAATTTTTTCATTTACTATTTTACCAGTGTTTAACCTTTTGTTTGTAACTTATAAACATTAATGGATTTTGGCAAATGTGTAAGACTTTTTTCTCTGTAGTCCATAAACCCTTTTCTGTCTCCTCTGGAGTCGAAAATGACATTAGAATATATATGTCTACCCATCTAGTTATATTTAGTTAACTACGTGTGTCTGCTTGTATATTTACGTCAAGTGGCCGGGTATTTTGTAGACTAGTTACCTGGTTGTTTATTTATATCTTGGTGCCTTTTTAATTAAGAAATAACGATATGCATTTTGAATATTTGATAGCAACAAATGTAATTGCCCAATTTAAGTGAGTTTTGTTAAATAGTCCACGTACTTTAAACTATTTCAAGAAAGCAGTCAAGAAGCAGTTAAATCTTTTGAAGTGTTTGAAACTGTTGGAGAATATTATCCAAATCAGAAATGTAAAATAATTCTGATAAAGAAAATTTAATCCTAATTATTGATAATTGGGTTTAATTTTTGCGAGCACTTTTAATCCACTATAACGTGAATAACATAAAGTAGCTATTTCCATTTGCACGTTATCTTTCTGTGTACTTCCACTTTGAAATCTGGTAACAGGATCGTATGATATTGATTTTGATTTCACTTACTATTCTCGAAATTCTTAATTATAATTTTCAATAACACTTGAAGCTTCAATGTTTTTTTTTTGTGTGTAATTTCGAAACAATTTTCGAGAGAACAATTTAAAAAATGGAAACTGATTAAAATTTAAATGATAATTAGAGTACTCTGCACAATTGGTTTACCAATAAGTAACTACTCCACCTTAAGTGGCTCAAAAATTAGGCAGCGGTACCGTGTTGAAGTGTTTCTCGATGAATCGATAATCATTTCCGACAATCGATTTACGATTATGAACATTCATCGATATTTCAAGAACGTGTCAGTTTTTTGTATAGCATAACCTTGTTAAATTTATCACCATTCCATTGTAATTATCTAAAGACAAATAACATTCAATGTACATCATCCACAAGCAACAATTAATTCAAAATGTGGTATAACTGTGGACAATGGTGTAACGAAGGGGTGAACTCTGTGAGCTCATACTTCTTAATTATATATCCGGGTATAAGTTTTCCTTCAACGCTGAATAATATGATTATATTTTTTAAAGATGCTCTTGAGCCATCCATACTTTTTTAAATTTATTACGCCCCTGACTAGAAACGTACTTCAGTCATCAATGAGCTCCATCCATTCCTGAACGCTCATTCCACACCTATGGTCAAATTGCTGCTACCGTGAATTTAGATTGCAGCGCTACCTGGTAAGTGACAGGATAGTCGCCTAATGAGTGGTTGGAAAGCGGCGTAATACTTGATGGCAATTGTACAGGTCTTTTTCTGTTTTGAGCGTCCAGATCAAACACAACACTTTCAGAAATTTGCCGCCATTCCAGCCTTGTCATTAGTCTGAAAGAAGTTGTATATGGTACATAGTTCCATTAACTGTGGACAGATCAGCAAGAGTGCTGGACTTCGAATTTCTCCACAATGGCACTTCATGTCTCTGTCAATTGACAACCCCGCTTGATAAATTTTGTATTAAATTTCAGTAACCCAACATCATCCCATTCAGTGTCCTCTAGACTGTATAAGGGAGTGGATGTCCGGTAGCCATCTCCTCTCTTGGTTCCATTTCTCTTGTGGTAAGTTCCTCCCTCCATTTATCTAGTCGACTTACTCTCATAGAATCCCCAAAGGCTTTAGTTCTTGGCATAGAACTCTTCCCAGATTTGAGCCGAGCGACGAATCTGAGGCATGCATCCAATTATATGGGTGAGTTGAATATTATGCTCTATATGCATTTAACTTGGTTTATTTGCATTTTTACGGTGCTAGTACGGCAGAGGCCATGTTGCGCGAGAACCTATTATTCTGGAGGATCTAAACCTCTGCTTCCAAAGAAACCAACCCCTATTGGCAGAGAAATGGTATTCACTTTAATGTACCAGTAGGAGTCAAATCCAGGTTAACGGTGCGAATATGTTGCAACTACGCCACCGTATAGCAGTGAACCTAAAGATTCATTTTAAGAGGTTCGGAGGCACCCGAACTACTTTAGGGCTCAGCGCACCAACTATCCTAGATTATCGTGAGCACTTTGTCAGCAGGTAGTCTTTTTTTTAGGCGCCGTTTCCAGTTAAACCACGATTAACGACGCATTAGAGTGCGTACTGACATACAAAAAAACATCGTCGCGAAATATTCCGTGTTACGCGATGATGTTACAGGGAGAACATTGCCGCGTGTCATCAGTGCGTAACAGCACTGCTTCCCATCAGTTCACGCCGATATCCAATCTACACTGACAAAACGCTGTTCGCAAACCTGTCAAAATACACAAACATGGAGTGCAACATAGCCTCGTGACATTCCTTTGAAGTGACGGGGGGAAAAACCGACTACTAGTAGAATGCGGAAATGTTACGGTGTTCTGTTAAGGAGTGCGGTCCAGACTTGGTACGTGACGGTGTTATGATACGATGTTCTGTTGCATGTGTGGACGCGGCTTTAGGTGAACGCATTGCCGTTGCACCATTACAGAGCTATACAATGCACATATAAGATCCTGTTGTAAATTTAATGTGACGTATTTTGTGCAATGCTTGTCTTTCAATAGCCAATTTTTTGGATTCCCCTCAATTATGAACGTATCGTACGTTAAAATTACGGAGTGCGGTCCAAACTTGATACGCGATGGTGTTACTATACGGTGTTCTGGCGCAGTATAGCCTGTGATACCCTGCAGCCATAAAAATTCCAAACAAATTATACGGTGTTCATTACGTGTGACACGGCCTTCAGGTGAACGCATGGCCGTTGCACCACTACAGGGATATACAATGCGCATTTAAGATCCTTTTTGTAAATTTAATGTGACGTATTTCCAGCAAATGTTTGTCTTTCAATAACCAAATTTTTGATTCCCCAATCTATGTGAATCGTTAAACTACGGAGGCGGTCCAAACTTCATACGCGACGGTGTTACTATACGGCGTTTTGGCGCAGTATAGCCCAGATGCTCTTGCGCCATAAAAAAGCCAAACAAACAAATTATACGGTGTTCTGTTGCATGTGTGGACGCGGCCTTAGGTGAACGCATTGCCGTTGCACCACTACAGGGATATACAATGCACATTTAAGATCCTTTTGTAAATTTAATGTGACGTATTTTGTGCAAATGCTTGTCTTTCAATAACCAAATTTTTGGATTCCCGTCAATTATGAACGTATTGTACGTTAAAAACGAAACCATGCCCCTTTCACAGGTATTTCCTAACTATCAGCATAATAATGCCAGTTCAATGTGCAATAATCAATATAAATAATATGGAAAACGTGGGACTCAGATACTAGATTTTCATTCATCTATCTCTAATCGCACTTTGTGTTGATCGCCGTAAGAGAAAGAAAACGTAATAAATTAAAATTACAGCATCCCTTGTCAGGCTTTCCCTAGAGATACCATCAGATTCATTTCGTCCGGTCGTTTATAATTCGCACCCCATCGCATTTGCATAATTAGTCTGAAATGAACAAAAAGAGCGGAGTAGTGACTATTAAGTAGTTTTAAAATTTGGGCAAAATGCGCAAGCGCAAATTGATTAGTCTCTTAATTATTGTTATAATTATGGATTCTCTGAAGTGTATCAGGAAGTACACATATACTTTTATACAGTATATGTACATTAGGGTTGTACTTATTTTTAAACCCGGTTTTTTTAAGGTTTCAACCCCTAATTTTTTTTCTGACTAACTTAAGCGTAACGCCCGAAAAATTAAGGCCATTCGGATAATTCTAATTGGTACCTCAGGGGCTGAAAATATTGCCAATTATATAAAAAATACTATTTTTCCACAAGGTTAAATAACAAAATTAAATAACATTTTATGCACGTTTATGAATTAAATAATATCGACTGTAAACTAAAAAATAATGGTTTTAAATAACCTGCAAGCACGTAAGAGTCAAGATGGCGAGTCAATGCGTGCGTTACCGGGAGCTCTAGTTGTCCAGAACATTGATAGCCACGCTTAGTCATAGTCAGTGTTGCATTGTCTTTCATATGAAACGGTAGCACGTGGTTTATTAAAAACGGCTTTGAAAGGTAAATTTCACAATAATATATATTTGACTGGAAGGGGAAAAAAATCAAATATTGAGTAGAAAATTACCTCCTAATAAAAAGGTACTTTAAGTGTTATAATACGAGATGTGTAAAATTAAGTCCCTTTGAAAATGTTTGTCTAATAATTTCTGAAACGGTAATTTTTTGGCAAAAAAAAGCATACCAGTTAAAAAATTCGAGCACTGCTTTGCTAAACTGGAAGTAGTACTTAAAAAGTGGAGAATGCTTCAGAAACATTCTAAGAGGAAGAAAGAAACACAGGAGAAAAAAATATAATTTTGAACAAAAACTCGAGGACCCATTCGATATTGTTTGCGCTAATACCTTGGAGGTTATTAAAATAGGATACAGACAATGTTTCTTATCTCTCAGAGGCAGAAAGAAAGAGTTGATGTTTTAGAGACATATATTAAAAAAAATTGCGCACTGCTACGTCATCTGGATCCGAAATATTGTTATGCATTTTTTTTACAAGTCTGGGGTAACATACACATTTCTAAATATATTGTTGGAACTGCTAATTAATTTATTGTGAACAGTATCGAAATAAAGATATAGAGATTACGCTTCATTTTGCCAAAGAACAAATTGTTATTCAACAGTCGAGAGGACTATAAAGAGCTCCTGCAGTTAATTTTTATATTTAAAACTTGACACAAAGCAAAAGCAATTAAATTTTGATAAGCTGGTATTTTTCACAATGCGAGATGGATGGCAACGGCTATTTATGGCTTAAAAATATTTGTCGAAATGAATTTCCTTTGACTCAGCAGGAATTGTAAGGATGCAGGAATATTTGTATATTTATGGTAAGGAGATATATATATAAAAGCTTGGGACGTACAATATTCCATATATATTATATATATCATTTTTGCTTAGTAAACAACCAGGTAACTTGCATCCCCCTTAACTACGCTACTGCTTCCCAACTAAACCCAAGTGTGGTTATGCGATGGTAAGAGATAATTTCATATTTATTTCAAAATTAGTGGGTAAAATTTTTAAAATACATCATACATATGGGAATGAATACTTCATAACCTACTGCGCTCACCCCCAGAAGAGAGGCCCCTTTTCCTACAAAATTTTCCTACTACTATAAAAAGTAGTAGTTCCTACGTAGCTACTACTTTTAGTTGTTCTGTAGTGTCCTTGGTGTGAAAATAATTTAGAAATAGGGCCAGATGTCTTTGATATAAACGTGAATGAATGAATGAAAGTAGCGAGAAACATATCCATTTCTAATAAAATGATTCTCATTCTGAAAGTTGACTTTGTAAACAGTCTGGATGTTTGGAGAAATTCTTATATTTTTGAAAAAAATATTACCAAAACTTATGTGTACGAACATATTATTAATTTGGACCTAGCTGAAGAAAATAAACTAAGAAAGTAGAGAATAATAGGTTAGTGGATACTTTTTTGTAACATAAGGGAGGGTGAAAGGGAAAAAAAAGCAAATAGCAAATAAACATAAGAACTACATATAATCAGTTTGTACTGCCTTGTCTTACTGGACGCAGCATTATCCTTGACGTCCTTGCGCCATAAAAATAGAACAGATCAACCAACTACATATAACAATTTAAATAACCATTACCATGAGAGGAACTTTTTTTTTCGATTTGAAATAAATAAAAAAACTCTCTTCTTGAGATGAATACAAAGAATTTAATGGATATGCGTAAGACAAAAATCTCTTGAAGTGGAGTATTTTTTCTTCTCAAATGCGAGAATATTGGTAACAATTATAAAAACTTAAGCCTTTTTTTAAATAATAGAGTTTAAATACTTCTGATATAAAAAGATTCCTTTGAATAACGAAAATAAGAAAAGATTTTTAAGATTTAAGGTGAAAAAGGAAAATAATCTGAACAATGCGTCATTTCGAAAAACTATCGTTGATGCTTTTCTCGTTAGACACAAACTCGTAAATACTTACAGCGCTACTCATATGTTCACTACTCATATGTGTCTACTCATATACCGTCGCTAATCTGTAAGTATAAAGTCGTATTTCAATTTAAAAACAGGATCTGAATATGATTCTCGTACATAAAGTAAGAATTGAATAATCAGAAAAATTAAGGGATATTTTAAAAGATTAAAACAGAAAATTCAAAGATCGAATCGAGCATGTACTATTTCTTCGGAAGATCGACATCAGTAAACACCCACTTCCACCTCGTGTAAACCTGTTTCCGGACATGCTTTTACGGAATGGGACTTAAGATAGAGCCATCGTAAATATGAAAATACAGACGAGATGTACAAAATCGCTAATCAGAAGTGGGGATAGAACTCGTGGGAAACCAGCAAAAACGTGAGTAATTTTGTTAAAAATGAGGATATAAATATGCTAAAAAAAAGCAAAAACTTTATAGGGAAATTCGGATGCAGGATGGGCTTAAATATGGGTATATATAGGAAAGGGTAAGGTACTTTGAATACCTAATGGAGATGGTATTGACCTTTGTACGCATGAAAGTGAAGGGAATGACCTTGCTCTGTAATCAATTCTATGTTAACGGAGTAATTATATTATAAGTTATACTAAAAAAAATGTAAATAGGGAAAAATAAATATAAAAACACTATTTGAAGACTCATTTTCGAACTCTATCATTGTAAATACCACGTAGTAACCGAAATGCTTTTAAGTAAGAAAAATAAATATAAAACGCGCTGTTTATATGCTTTTTTTTTTCGAAAATGTTTTTTAGTATGTGACGGAATAGGGTGATAATTAAATCAGGAAAACTCATTTCAAACATAGCACAAAACTTCCAATATACAGTTACAATTTCCGCAAACAAAAATGTAAGATTTAAACTAAAAAATTAAAAAAACAAAATTGAAAAATATTAAAAATACAATAAAAAAATGTAAGTTTTGAAAAAAGAAATGCAAAAAAATTAAAAAATTAACAGTTTAAAAAAATTAAAAGTTTAAAAAAAATTTCTAAACGAAAACGGAAGTCTGCGCTGATAGAACGCGATGACATACAGTGTTGGCGTCATCGCTATTTGCGAGACTTCAAACGTTTTCGTTTTGAAAGTCGACCCATCGTTTACACCGCTGAAACTTATGTAAATTTTGGCCATACCAAAACGAAAGTATGGGTCGATGCCACTGTCAAGTTGGCGAAACAGGCGTTTTTGGACGGCCTCTCACCGGGATTAAAAGCTCCATCCGGAAAAGGGTTCAGAAATATCTTGGTTCATGCGGGAAACGAGGAAGGTTTTATAGATGGTGCTTGTGATACGTTTTTAGCTTGCAAGAAAAAAGGCAATTACCATGGGAAGATGAATGGGGAATATTATGTGGATTGGTTTAGGAAGAAATTTCTCGCCAACGTGAAGTCGAATAGCGTCATTGTATTCGATAACGCCTCATATCATAGCGTTTTGGTTGAAACTATTCCATCGACATCTACACGGAAAGTCGATATTCAAGCTTGGTTGACAACCAGAAACATTTCATGGAGTTGCGATATGTTGAAGGTTGAACATTTACATTTAGCAAATGACGTCCGTAAGAATTACGCAAATTATCG
>QLNU02015359.1:3950411-3961394 GCA_006491805.2 Dysdera silvatica | reverse complement strand
GAATAACTAGGAGAGATCGAAAAAGAAACACTTGGGTGAGAGAGCAAACTAGAGTAGAGGACATCATTGTTAAAGTAAAAGGGCTGAAATGGCGATGGGCTGGGCATATTGCAAGAAGAACTGATCAACGATGGACAACAGAAATTCTGAACTGGATTCCAAGAGACCACCGAAGACCTAGAAAACGTCCTCAAACTAGATGGGTGGATGAAATAAGAAAACAGGTTGGGGTGACGTGGAAACGAATGGCCCAGGATAGACTTGTGTGGAAAGCATTTGGAGAGACCTTCATCCAGCAGTGGATAGATAATGGTTGAATATGATATATATATAGCAGGCATATATGTTACCTTTTTTTAAATATTAGTTATGTGAATACCAGTAAAATATCTGAGAACACTTTTAATCTGCTCACAAAAAAAAATAATTGCAGTTTTGGGTAAATTTGTCTCAATGTAATGTGTAAAGCGAAAACTATATTTTATGATTTATGAAACGACGACAAAACAATTGGCACTTAAAATTATTATTGTTATATGCGAGGAATCAGGTATATGTAATGTGTATTACATGTGTATATGTAATAATCATCATCTCTTTTTAGCTCCCCTTTCACAAGGAGTCTTCAGATGTTAATCGGCGGAGATTATCCGGTAGTAGTTCGACTCAAAGCGATACAGCGAACTGTCCGAACTCCATACTTCTACATCACAGGCCTGGAGATGATCATACAAGTTCAGAAATAATATCGATGTCTTCTTTGCGGCACACGGACCTTTGACAGCCTATTTCTCATTTAATATGAAAAAAAATGGATTTAAACGCTCAGTCCGATAAAGTACGTACTAAAGTATTACTAATTTATTAATCAAACCTCGCCCTCCCGATTTTAATGAATCAGTCGTTATGGTTACTCATTCTCTTCACTACATATCAATAATAATTATAAACAACAATTACCATAAATAACTAGTATTTGAAATTTTTTTTACATGAGGGAATAACTTTTATTCGAAAAAAAGATTTGAAAATAAAGATCAAAGAAAATAAGGGGAGGGGGGGTAAGAATAAAAATTGAATATATGTCGGAAAGAGTTATTGAAAATGACGGAGGATTAGGTGAAATATGCAATTAAATAGGGTATTGTAAATGAAAAGAAAAAATTGCGGCGGATTAAAAATCATGGAAATGTTAGGAACCTAAGAGAAAGTATTGAGTTCGGAAAAAACAAATACATTTGTTGGAACAGATTTATCAGAAAATGAAAAGAAATGAAATTGTAAAAGAGGACAGAATTAATGAAAGCAGCTATTGTAGAGTAGAGATAAATGAAAAACTAAGAGGATAAGAAAAAAAATGAAATCAAAAATACATTATTGGAAAGGAAGGAATGAGAGTACAATTTATCTTTCTTGCTGATAGAGAAGTTTGGTTTTCTCTCCGTAAATATGCTCTCTACTTTTTATTTATTTATTATTTCTAAATTTTACTTAAAATTATTAATTAGAATGAAAATTTAATAAGCGACATCATTAAATCAAGAACGTTTTCCGTGAGAGCTAAATTATTGTTTTGAATTTAGAAAAAATTCACATGCGTAGTTTATTATGAAGTCTCAAGAATAAATACCTTTATGGCAATATACAGTTTTAAAACATGTGATGCATTGATAACTTTATTTTGACGTTTGATTTTGTGTTCTTTCTTTATTTAAAAAATTAATAATAAAATTGATAATAACAATAAATAAATTTATTTTATAAGTAAAGACAACGTTATAAGCGTAATGTATTTTACTTACGCTAATAACGCTGTCTTTACCTATAATCTGCTTAATTCTACGTCAAATTAACTTACATAATTAAATTTGTATTCGATTGTTTGAAATTTAATTCACTAACATATTTTCATAGGTTGCAACTCGATAAACAGATTTTGTTTATTTGTTTATGATTTATTTTGTGGAATATTAAAATATTTAGAATAATATGCTAATCTCACTCAATAAAATTGGTGAGTTACGCTTAAAAATAGCGGACACAATTATCTACAATCAACATTTGCTGAACTGCACAAAATATGTAAAACATTTCTCACGTCTAGTAGATGTGCACTCCCATTGGGCTAAGGAAATATTCACCACCTTCAGAATCGGTAAATTTGGATTCGAACCCCCCAAATCGGATAAATATTTTTCGTAGGGTGATGCAAATCGCCTAACATGGTGTCCTGAAATCAGTGACTGGCAAATATCAGTCTTTATTTGACAGTTTAAACTAGTGGTTCCCAACTGGTGATCCGTGGACCACTGGTGGTCCTCGAAGGAGTCCCAAATGGTCCGCTAGACGGGTCATTATTTAAAAAAAATTGAGAGAAAAATACTTATAAAAATATGTGTGTCCAGTAGCGTATCTGGGGGGGGGGACAAGGGGGCGATCGAGATATGGGCGTCGCAATCCGGGGGCGGCAATTAGCTTTTAAAAAACAATGACAGGCATAACAATTACTGCAATTACGGTCACTCGCCCCTGGCGGCAAAATATCTAGCTACGGCACTGGATGTGTCGTAACATCCGACGCCACGAAATAATGTGTCGCGCGTTAAGAAAGATTGAGGACCACTCACCTAATGCAACCGGTTCATCGGCTATGAATGAAATTACTCGAATTAATATTAACACTCGTCTCGCTTTTGTGACTTTTGTCATTTTTAACTTATCGCCTTTGCTCAAAAATCAGAAAAAGCACTGCACCATTCTTTGCGAACTTATCCGTAGTGAGAACCTTACATATGCTCGCAAGGCGGGATGATCATCGCCTGTAGTTTCATGGTTAGAGCACTTGACCGACAATCAAGGAGATGTAGGGTCGGTTCCCTAAGCGCAGAAAAATCATTTTTTCTTTGCGAGTGTTTGACCAGTCTTTAATTTATTGTGTGTGAAGCTAAAAGTCAATGTCTTTTGGTTAGTTGATTGTTTTGTGTCCAATGTTTTCTATTTAGGCATTGAAGATATGCTCTTTGAAATTTGAAATTTTTGCTTGTGTAAATCCATATAAAGTATCGTGGGTGTGTTAGGTTAGAATGGAAACACCAGAAAATAAATTTTCAATGACATTTCATGTAATTTTCACTGACGCTAATCTCTATTACTTTCGGTGGTAATTGAATATTATCTATTTCCTACGTTATTTTACAATAGGAACTCTTCACCAGTGATAACATTAGTTTAAAAATAAACAAATGGACCGAATTTAAAACGGATGAAAGATATATGAGTCATCTTTAAGGGAAAAAGAACTTATGGAAATTCTCACTTTCATGCCATACCAACCCGACTTCCAATTTTGCATATAACTCGAGAAACTCATAAAAGAAGAAAGATTGGATCTTTGAGAACTCCATTTCAGTTGAATGCATCATTCTCTTGGCTCTTGTTACGGAAGGAGAGAGCAGCAGCAGCCGAGAAACCGATCTGATTTAGGCAACACATATTGTTAGAATGCAAAAATTTGGAGATGTGCATTTTTATGCAGACAATATACTGCATAAAATTCATAAAAACGTAGGCCATAGACGATATATATTGAACGAACGGAAAAAATATTTCTGAAGTGTATTTGCCCTGTTCCTAAAAAGCGTATTAATTTCTTAAGATTTTGAAACCAAAATGAAAGAAACCTACGATTCTATATTGTAATTTAAGTTATAGGTTTCATTTTATATTAACACGTATGGCTTTAATAGTTGATCATAAAACACGTTTTTTATTTTACAGCATTTGACTCTCCTTTCAGTCGAAACGTATATAGATATTAATTGGTCTGATTATTTTTGCAGTTGCATCGAGATTGCAGTCCATAAGCATCAGAGTAAAAGTAGCAAAAAAGATAAAAACAGGAAATATAATACACCATAAAAAGATAAGAGATGAAAGAACTAAAGGAAGTAAGATTTGGAAAGAAGTAAAAATTAGACTAAACAGAAAATTGGAGCAAAATATAAAATTAAAATAAGAAAAGAGGAGTAATAATTATCAATATTACAAAAATGCATGATTTTGCGAGAACTACGGATCCCTTTATCAACCCATGTGTCAACAAAATTTAAGTGCCCGGTATTTGCCCTTCAACGTTCATGTGTTCTTTATTTTGAGTTTCCTCTTGATATGCTTCTCCATTTCTTTTTCCGATCTTATCACGATTGTGATTTATTTATGATACACCATACCCCGAGTTTTTTAACGTGTTTGGCAACTTTCTAATTCTTTCTCCCTTTAAACTTATCCCTTCTTAAGATTTTTCTATCTTATTATATCTATTTCTCTGTTAGTTTTGCAATATTTTTGTCAAGGTTTCACTTCTTCTTTTGTTTTCTTTCATATTGCGTTTTCGTCATCCGATCAATAGCAAAGCTTTACTGGTTACATCTAAGTTGATTAATTTTGTTGAATTTAAATTTTATGATCCTTGATCTTTCAAAATATATCATTGTATTTTGCTATCCACAATATTTGATTATATATTAATGTATAAATCCAATATTGAAATGTCAATACTTCTGTTCTTCCATTTTTGTTGTTCTACAGTAAAACAAAAATCTGCTTTTAAGGTTTATAACTGCTTTGCTCTTTTTTAATGACTTCTGCGAAACCTAAGCTTTCCATCTGATCTTCAGTCCATCCTGTTCCTAAAATCTTGTTTCAGAAGCAATACATCGTCAATCACATAGGGCTTGGATGATTAAGCAACTGTAGTCTGCATGTAGTATCGTCGCCCCGATTCTCGGTGCCCTCTGGCTTCAAACTACGATGAGGCTCGGCCGTAGCCGGAATTTAATTTCGGGGTGGGGGGGGTTCAAAAATTTTTACAGCATGTATCGATACAATCACAGCATGCAAGGCCGTAGCCAAGTCCCATTAAAAATTTAGTTTCAGAAGGTGATCGGTCCCTAATATCCAACACCTCTGAATATGGGCATGCGACGAGGCCCTTCTATAATGCAATGATAACGTGTTAGCCTAACATGCGATTAACACCCACCGTAGATCGGGAGTTAATTCTATTGACCTTAAGAGGTTCGGAGTCCACGGAAAACTGTAGGTCCCGGGGCAACATGACCCTTGATGTCCTTGCGCCGTATCATACAAACAAACGAATAAACTACATTGATCATTTCATTGAAAAGCGGCAATGTAACTCCAGAGAGCTGGGGTTCGTGGCTCATGTATGAGGGTAGCTTGGCGTATTGAATGCATAGTAATACGCTACTTTATAACTAGCCAATACTAACCCGGCCAGTATTACATGCCTCTACATTTAGCACGTAACCAGTCTATTAACCTTTCATAGACAATATAGAGTACACTAATTTAAAATTAAGTTATGAAAGTCCGGAATGATACTATGCATTTAATTTTTACATGTACATAAATGCAGTAAAACCTTCTTAAGGCAACCACTCTCGGTTCCGTGAAAAAGCGGTCGCTCAGAGAAGTGGTCTCTGAATGGAGGTAAATTTAGCACTGGGTCTATGGGAGTGGAGAAAATCTGTGTCCAGAAAAAAAGGTAAAGAACGGTAGTCGCTGAATAGAGGTGGTCGTTAAGGGAGGTTTCACTGTATATAGACAAGGAAATTGAAAATATATTTTGTAAAACTGCATTATATGCTGTAATTAATAAATATAAGTATACACATATAGTAATTAATACAGTAAGTAATATAGTTATTTTATACATACCGCAGTAAATAACATATTATATGCAATAGAATTATTGTGTATTGTAGCAAATATAAAGTCCTCAAGGAAGCCAAAAATTCAATCTCTTAAGGGTGATATTGAGGGTGACATTGGAATAGTGTCCAAGTCTCCGGAAGTCACGCAGATGCGATAAGGATGGAACTCAAATTAAGACTTGATGGCCAGTGCCACGTTTTCATTAGAACTCGAGGATGGTGATGTCGTGACTTTGTGGAATAAATAAATGCTTTAGATTCGGGATTATTCCGCTTCCCTTCAACCGTAAAGCCAGAATTGAAGACTTCGTTTCGGACGCGTTCTGGACAAAATTAAATTAAGGCAGGGAGAGCGAACCGCATGCAACCGCCCAATTAGAATGTGGGCACAGAAAAATGGCCTATTTCAAAGGAAAAAAAGAATCCAAGGGTGCGTGGAAGAGTATTTAAATGAAAATAGATTAATTCGGCAGCGGGAAGTGGAATATTTTTATGGCCACTTCAGCTGAATCTGCAGTCGAAAAAAATTAAGTTTCGTGGTTAACGGTATTTCAAGACCAAAAACTTTCAGAAATGTTCGCTTCGCAGAACTATAAGCAATAGCTTTGGATTTCTTTTCGTAAGTTAGGGGTTGTTTTTTTTTTCGAAATCATTCAAATTTTTGTTATTGAATTCGGTCTTCGATTTTTATAGCAGTATGGAAGTTTTAATAGTTTGTGATATAAAAAAGTGTTCTAATCATTCTACTTTTTGTTTGCCTCATTCGTCATTAACATATAGTTGTAAGATACTATTATTCTTCTCAGGGGTAACACAATTTCCGAAGAATGATCGCCATGCATCTACCGGGGAGAGTTTCTTGCAAATTTTCGCGGGAAATTTAATTATGAGGAATAACTTTCGATAGCCATTCTCGAGCTCAAATTAGAGTTTGTAACGTATAAGAGAAAAAGAAATGCAGTCCATTGTCTAGAGCCGAACTAGGGCCACTCCGTTAGATTCTGAGTTCCTTAACCGCTACGCCACCGAGGACAGGAACGACGATCCCCCTTCTCTGTATATGAAGTAAGATATTATTACAATTTTTTCTACGTCGGGGGCATCTCTTTGTTTTCCTATATTTTACAAGCTCTAATTTGTGTTCAAACGTTGGTGTCGAAAATGATTACATATAACATACACAGTCGAACCTCCATATAACGAACTTCTCTATATAGCGAAGTTTTGGTAAATCCCCATGGTCATTATGTACGAAAATGTTTCTATACAACGAAATAAATTTCTATATAATGAAATTTTTAACGGCCAAAACAGAAAGTCGGGTGGTCACATCAGCGATATCGGGTTCCCTAATACCGTGGGAATACAATATGATTTTAAGGTAAGTGGGAAACAAACAGAATGACGCACGCCTAAGGGATTTTGAACGCCCTAATAAAGAGCTTTCTTAAGCACACACACACACACAGGGGCGGACTCGGTCTTCTCAAAGGGCGCATACCATGGATTTTCGAAGGCACGAGTCCTATCTCTCATGAGGGCCCACGAGCACTGGGACCGGTGAGCTGGCGGCTTAGTCCTCCCCTACACGCACCTGTGTCTGGTTTCCCCATACAGTGCGAAGCTGCTAGGCTAGGAACAGGCCCCACTTGTCCTTGAATACACTGTATTGTTTGAATAGTAGTACTTGTCGCACTTCTTTGCTCGTTAGATTACCAGAAATCCAGAACATGTAAATTTACCACAGGCATGCTAACACTTTTATGATGAATCACAATCACCATTTGTCGTGCAGCAGGATATTAGAATTTTTTTGCACAAAAGCATGAATGTGTGTGAAAGAAGCATTAAATACATTTTCATTTTACGATAATAAACGTTCGACTCATTTTTTTATATGCATATATATTTGACACTTAAAAACATCTATTTTTAAATGGTTGAATGTCATTTATGAGAAACAGTCGTTAACTGAAAAATAGGATTTTAATTGCGGTATTATATTGTAATGCCCTGGTTCATGAATACATCGTTTCCACATAGCAAATTTTCTATATAACGAATTTTTTTTTATGGAACCGTCGATTTCATTATATGGAGGTTCTACTGTAGTTAGTCTGTACAAGTGTTAGATTATTTATTCTGTAATTTTACTTTGAAAGCCCAGGCGCATGCCGATTTTTTTTTTCCAGCCAATATGAAAGAAATTACGCCATATAGTCAATGATCTTTTTGTGGTAATCAGAATCTAACTAGGGTTCTTGTATCACACCTCGTTAAGGATTCTAATACCCAAATGGAGAGACAACCTCTTCTTTCCTCCCTCTCCTGAAAGCACAGTGCCGCTTGCTCGGGCAATTTTTATAGATTATTATTTTTTTTTTGCATACAAAACAACAATTTGTATGGTAACTATTTAGTTTTCATTCTTCGCAAAGCATCAGTAAGTGAGGCTGAAAATAAATGCATAAAAATAATTAGCAAAAAATATTCTCATTAAAAACACACATAAGCATGTAGCTTTAATATTATAAAGCAATTAAAAAATCAACAGATTAAATAAAACGGTAATATAAAAGTTAAATTAAAATTTTGAATCAAAATTTAAATTTTTGTCATACTTGTAAAAACTATTGGCTTACGCGGCATTCGGAACAGTAATAATACAGAAAATATGTAATTTTTTGAGGTTTAAAGCACATTATTGGTCTAATGAATTCACTTCAGTAACCCAATAGTGACGACTCTAGTCTTCGAACCCTCTAGGTTGGGTTCGGCATCTAGTAAGTTCGATTGAGCAGAATTATGGTATCGTATTTCCAAAGTCACGTAATGCCATCGGGTCCACGACAACTAATACTTTTTCGCAGTTTTGAGACACAAAATATGTGAACTTTTCTTAAGAGTTTAAAGTCATCAAATTTATAGTTAAATTCGGCACAATTTTAACAGTTATTTGCTTCAAAAGCGGCTAATTTACAGGATAGGAATTAAATATTCGTACCACCTTGGTATAGTTCGTTCGTGGAAAATTGACCGATGGTCCCTTTAGAATTCACGGGAGCTGACGTCACAAACGGGTTGGTTCATTGCAGTAGAGGGAAGGGCATCATTTCATATCTGTTTTTCGAGCAGAAAAACATGCACGAAATACCAGTTATGAAATGACGCCCTTCCCTCTACTGTAATGAATCAACCCGTTTGTGACGTCAGCTCCCTTGAATTCTAAGGGTACCATTAGTCAATTTTCGGTGAACGGACTATACTTTTTAACTCATTTGGACTCCAGGCTATTTTTAGCATTGGCTATAAATAACTCCACAGTTGTATTGCCCTTTAAATGGGAAATCTTAATTATTAAAAAAGTATTTAATAACATTTTTTTTTGTAACGACAACTTTTTATTAATAAAACTTATGTCAGCGAAATACACTTGGTGAGAGTGGAGGAAGCAATGGATTTAAAATCCACATATTGAATGACCGGCCAGTAGGGCCACTGGAGTGCAAAGGGTTTAATAGCGAGAAATTAAATACATATAATTCGCATTTTTTTTTTTTTACCTTTTCCAAAATATATGCTTTATGTCCAAGCGAAATTACTTTTTCAAGAAGCATAATTGTTAAGCTATTTTTCATTTTAGTTTCTGATTTAACGCCTATAAAATATACAGTCACACCCTCATTAAACAGCAATATTTGAAATCAGCAGGTGTCTTTTAATTGTCCATATTAAACATTAGTATCCGACTGTGTTAAAAATACACTCCTTTCCTTTGAAAAAAAAAAAAAAATCATCCCTAAATATGAACCGATCATCTCAAAATTTCGCATGCAAATTCCTTTAGATCAAGTAAATGATTAAATTTTCAAAGCCAATGAGTGTTAACTTCGATCATAGCGCGCATTTCTACTGCGCAACTGGCATCGTATAAAAGAGGTAAAAATTGCAGACGGTTTATTTTTTTTCGTTATCGGCGTTGCAGTCCTCTGGAGACGCAACCAATAATGCCGTTACGACGTTGACGAGGACCTTATAACCAATTGGATGACTTCGAACGTGGTCGAATAGTCTGGATGTGTGAAACTGGCTGGTCCTACCGAGCAATAGGCTGCCACATGCCCCGGTCGTACACTGATGTGTAAAGATTTTGGAAGCAGCGGTTGCTGCGAGGTACTCGTCGGAAGAATGAAGGCTCTGGAAGGTCAAACATTGCGCAATTTATTTTAAATTTTTTGTTTTGTACGAAATTGTACATGACAATGGAAATTGTTCTTTGACGTTAAAAATGTATTCAAAATAGCTCTCTACCGTAGATCTTGTGTATGTAATTTTTTTTACATACGTTTGAATCTTCATATACTTTATAATAAGGATTGGGGAAATTATAGAGAGGTATACTAAAATTTATTTCTTAATGCAAAATTTACGTTAAGAAATTTATTTATTAACGTTGAATGTATTAGTATTATATATATTAATAAAACACACCAAAACATTTACGAATTTCAAGCCCATTCTGTTGGCTTTCTGAGCTCTCCTGTGACAAGCATTTAACTATGGGCCTGGATACGCTCACAGCGACCTATAATATGCCTGCCTTTAAACTCACACTCATCGACATGGTCGTCTGTAGTTGGGTGGTAGCCGATTGTCATATCTGCCAGCAGATTGGCATGGCATAGGTTTCAGCGATGAAGGAAATTGCTCTAATGGATGAATTGCCATTGCTCGCATCTGTGATGGTTAATCACCTAGCATTTATAAATGTTGAAAGAATGCAGTAATTCTCGCATTTGAAATAACATTTATTAGTACATTAAATGCTCAGAATCGTTAATTAAGACGCCAAAAGATAAATAAAATTATTTATGCAACGTTAAAAGATTTTAGTACGCCTTTTTTTTTTTGGCTGAACCTTCATGGTACGTATGCACACGTCAATGGTAAATTGAAGACTGATTTGATTTTAGAATTCGGAAAACAATTACACACACTGTTGCCAAATATAAAAAATGAAATTATAGTCATATAGTATCTAAAAAATATGAAATAAAAGTAACAGATTTGGCATGGTGTCAATTTTAGAAATTGAACTTTTTAAGTTTATTTTCTTGCTTTTCTAAGTGGCAACAGTTAAGAAAGCCTGCGAAGCGAACATTTATATTGAGGAAGCTCACAACTTCATTGAAAGAACGGAAAATCGTTGTAAAATTTGTGTGAAGGCCGGGGGTGATCACACACCATC